>PVKN010000517.1:0-73720 GCA_004027915.1 Capromys pilorides
AAAAAAAAAAAAAAAAAAAAAAAAAAAAAAAAAAAAAAAAAAAAAAAAAAAAAAAAAAAAAAAAAAAAAAAAAAAAAAAAAAAAAAAAAAAAAAAAAAAAAAAAAAAAAAAAAAAAAAAAAAAAAAAAAAAAAAAAAAAAAACAAGATTTTAATCTTCATTGATTTACAGTCCTGTCAGCTTTAGAACACAATATTCTTTGGAGAAAGAAAACCAAATGCAGACACGCAGCAACAGAAAATTTGTTCAGAGGTAACATGCAAGACAGAGGCTTAGCAGACATGAGGACAAGAAGACAACTGAACACGAGCCAGAAGAAAACCCAGCCAAGCAGCATGAGTAAGACAGAAGGTGACAGCCAGCCAACACAGATTTTCAAACAGGTATTATAAATATAGTTTCAGATTTAAATTAAATATGACAATGAAAAAGTCATAAAAGATAAAAAGAGGAATCTTCAAAGATGAGAAATGCAGTGTTTAAAGTGAAAGACAAAAAAAGACAAAAAAAAAATAAAAATAAAAAAAAAAATAAAGTGAAAGACACACTGGGTAAGACTGTTGTAGGCAGGTAAATTAAATAGAAATAGTACAGGCAGTCAGCCAGGGCTGGGCCCTCAGGACAGCACGGAAGACAAGATAGTTGGAACTGTGAAAGAAGCTGGATGCTCCTGCTGTGTGCCAGACCCAAGACCAAAGAGCAGACAAAATGCTCACCACCTTAAAGATGAGCATCTGGGATTGATGATCACCTTGAGGAAGCCAGGAAGAGTCACTAATCCAACCACCACTGGCTACCGGATAAACTCCGGTTCTACATTCACGCCTGCTTGCGGCGTGACTCGCTTCCCCATTTGGTCCTGGGCTTACTCAATTCTACCTGGCATGGCGCTTGTGATCTCACTGGTTGCCCATAGTTTTGTCCCACCTCATGCCCACCTAAGCGAGTTCCCATGTTCTCCACCTTAGACCCACCTCACTGCATGGTTTTACTCTATAAAAGTCCCTAAAAGAGACAGCTTCCCGGGGACAACCTGCTCAGGGACCCACCTTCTGTCCCTCTCTCGGACAGGAGTTTTCTTTCACCCAATAAATATCCTGCTCTTAAGCTCCATTTGCTTCTAAAGTTCATTCTTCAGTTTTGGAGAACACGAGCTGGTTCTAAGTGCCTTTCAGGTTGGGTTTCATTCCCTTATGTCACAAACGATGGCTGGAGGAACAAAGGTTGATACATCACTAAGCAACAAGATTACAGGGAAAAAAAAGTGGGAGCACAAAATAAACTATGATGAAAACTACATGCCACATACCCAAAGTGCAAAGATTCCAATATGAATAGGAAGAAAATACTATCGATGTACATATCATTGCAATGCTGACAACATGCCATAAAGAGAAAACCTTAAAGTTAGACTTGGCGAAAAACACATATAAAGAGAAAAGAGGAGACAACAGGGTTCTTGTTACTAAAAACAAGCCAGAAAACAGCAATAGGGAGCTGTGGAATACATGCAAAACTATCTCTCCTGGATTCTAGCGTCCTCCACTGAGAAAGCACCGCAGCTTTCAAAAATGAAGATAAATAAAAGCATTTTAGAGAAACAAAAGATTGCAGAATTCCTTACGAAGGACTGTGATGTGAGAGTGATAAAGCAATGTCTCCAAGCAGTATTAAACTGGTACTCAATGGAAAAGCTTTTCTCATTCTGAAAATGCACTTAAAAATAATCGATCATTACAGAAAAAGGCGATTGATAAATGCTGAAGTCCATATTGTGACAGCCGCAAATAGGATTTGAAAGAAAAATGAGGGTGCATCGCTATAAGATGCATGTTTCACAATAGAATGTATATGTCACAGTATATATTATGCTATCTGTATAGCCTACATATTTAAATCTAAGAGAATATTAAAATAGCTACCGTAAGGTTGTCATTGGTTAGTTCCAGCATGCATACATAAAATGGCATAATGTTAATTAAAGGTAGGCTATAGGATATCTGTTTTAAACCCAAGTCACCTTCAAATCAAATAAAAAAGGCCTAACTAATCAGCTGACAACAGAGATAAAGTGTAATCCAAAAATGTTTTAAGGGCCAGCCAGATAGCTCAGCATACTAAAGAACCTGTTCAGGCAGACGCAAGGACCAGGGGTGCTGCAGGCCTTACTGGCCCTGTCCTTGTGGGTGCACTGAGAGGGCAACTGGGACTGGACAAGGTAGCACGTACCTGTAGTCCCAGCACTTGGTAGGCTGAAAACAAGAGGACCACTGAGTCCAATCTGTGCAGCGAGACTCTGTACATCCTGTACTAAATACATTTTAAAAAATGTTTTAATCTTTTTAAAAGTCTCAGTTGCCTGTGTTTTCCAAGTTATACAAAAGAGGTGGGGGGAAGAATAGGAAAGTATAGACTATGTGGCTCTGAGGAGCCCAGGCCCAGCATAACTGGGTGGGGGTTAAGCAAGAAGTGGGAGTGCGTACCCCAAACTGCTGAGCCTGTGTGTGTGCCCACGTGCATGCCTGCATGTTAAAGAACACCCACCAATGCAGCTATAATCACTCATCCACGTATTTAGGCACGATTGTTTGTAAACACTGTCTCTGCTTTAAAAAGCTGCCAGCTTCTCAAATCATGCTTGTCAGCTGGGCATGGTGGCACACACCCGTGGTCCTAGCATTCAGGAAGGACAAGGCCAGGGGTGTGGTAGGGCACCTCCAGGTTTCTGAGGTTCCATTCCTGGCTACTGAAAAAAAAAAACAAACACACACACACACATGTAGGCTTCCCAAATTTGTGACTAATTTGAGAGCTTTAATTTAAATAATAGGGAAAATAAAAGAAACGGTAACATGAAAGCACCCAGCGTGTACTTTGCATACACAGAGTGTGGTGCCCCTTCCTGCCTTCCTTCTAGCTCCTTCTGCTACCTTTTCTGTCCACGTCGTTTTTTTCAGAGTCTACACCAACTGCCATGTTTGCGTGGGATTTTTCCCAGTCCTTCCAGCAAGATGGGATCCATCTCTTAAAGAACTAAGGCCCTCTTTTTTCTATTTAGGTGAAACACAAGCGCGTCTAGTGCGTGTGGAGCAGTAATGACCCGTGTATCAATTGATCATGGCGCCCAGGAAAGAGCACACCGACCCTAGTCCTAGGACGAGGGGGCTCGCAGGGGGTGCTCCTCATGTCCGCGCTGGCTTTTAGCCTCACTCTCCCCTGCCAACGCCTCCGAGCTGGCGAGGTGCCAGGCAGGGTCTAGCCCAGCACTGTTTCTTCTCAAGATACCAAAGCTACCTGGATCTCGCAGGAGGAAATCAGTGCCTTGATCCCACATGTCCTGGCTTTTGCTACCTGTCCCTGCACAGTGACTCATCTCATCTCTTTCTATGTTGACCTTGTGTTTGATTTTTTTTTTTTTTTTCGGAACCAGGGATTGAACTCAGGTCCTTGCACTTGCCAGGCCAGCTCCTACTCTACTGAGCCATTTCCCCACCTGCCTTGATTTCTCCATAGATACAGAACCACAACAAGCCGGTGAGTGTTTCCTTCACACGTGGACTCTCAGAACACCCTGTTCAAGGTGGTAGTAGTGCATGCTACCACTGAGCTACTAAGCGGCGGCCCCTGTCCCCACTCCCGAGAATATACCTAAGGAAGTAAAATCCCTATATGAAAGAGACACTAGAATTCCCACGTTCACATTTGCATTTTTCTACCTGCGGGAACCACCAAAACCTCTGCGGATGGATGCGTGGATGAAAAGCACGCCTGGTACGTGCAGTGGAGTAGCATCTAGCGCTAGCAAGAAGCAAGCCCTGCAGTCTGCAAACATGCACGGGCTGGAGGAGCCAGTGAGGAGGTGAATAATCCCAGGGTCAGAAGGCAGACGCCACGTCGCTTGCTGAGCCAGAATACTGTTTTCCTGCTTCAGGGGTCCCTGCCGCTCCCGCCCACACCACAGCCACCCTACTGGCCTCTGCTGAAGATGCCAGGGTGCTCTGGTTCTGGGGGAGTAGAGTCAGTGCCTTCCGCCCACGATCCGGCCTCTCCAGGCTCAGCCCTGTTAGCCTTGCAAACTGACGACTAGGCTCTATCTTAACCGGTTCCCAAGTTGGGGTTTCATGGAACTGGGGCGCCCTCTACAGTTTCCCAGCATTATAACTACGTCGCTTAATTTCATTCAGTAAAAGGGAAAATGCTAATGGAGCAAAAGGGAATTCCGCAGTTAGACCAGGATTTTCTCAGCACAGAGAGGGAACGCCACCTCGCAGCGAGAATGGCTGAAGTGGCGATGGGCACTGTCTTAGCAGTGTGAGTTTCTAGAAGGTTCTGGACTGCATTATGTCTCTGACAGCTGGCCTACCACGAGGTTGCACTCTCCGTTATATAAACATTATGAGGCGGCCCCGGGACCCCCACCTCAGGACAAGGAGCATGAAGGTGCCTAAATACAGTTTTAAAGACTGGGCCTTCTGGAGAAAGGAAGGAGGGAGAGAAACAGAGACTCACGAGGTGCACTGTACTGTGCATGTGCAAGCTCCTCCGGAGGTCTGCGGCTGCTGCGTGCTGCAAAGGCGTACTAATAAAGATAAAGATAAAAACTTAATTTTCACTCCTAAGAAAAAGTGCTAACATGAAGCCGATAGAAAATTTTAAAAATTTAAACATAATCCATCAAACGATAGACTTCCACTTAACATTTCCCTATTAAAATTAACACCCATGGCTGACAAATACAAAAGTAATCACTTGTTCTTTTTTGCCAAAACGTGGCTGCAGGGCCATCTGTGAAGCTTTAAATTCACTGACTCTTTCTTTGGATGATGCTGTTTAACCCTAAAAGATCAGCTGTCCTTGGCATTACTAGATCTGGGATTCCAGCAGCCAAGAGATGAAGAGTATCAAGCCAGCTTTAAAATCATATCACTGTTTTTAATGTAATGTTTTTGACTGCTGTGTTAGTTAGGCATCGCTGTGACCAGATTCTTGAAGCAAACAGCTTGTGAGGAAGAACAGTTTGGGAAGCAACTTAGCCCCATGGCCACTGGGCCGGTGCTGAGGCGGCCGCCACGCGAGATGCGTTCCCCTGGAGGCTGCCCAGAAGCAAACAGACATAAAGAGCGGGTGACTACCAGCCTGCGACGGCCTCCCCACCTGCAAAGTCCCGGAACTACAGCAACTGAGCAGCGCCTCGACCCTGCTGTGCCCTGCTGGGTACCAGGATGCTGAAGCGTGTTCCCGTCACTCCAGCGCTCGCAAAGCCTTGAAGCCAGCGGCTTGTTCACAGTGCACAATGAACCGCTAGACTCTGCACCATTTAATACCGAGGCTAAACGTAGGCCCAGAGTCACGCTCTCCTTCCGTGTACTAGCACACATATATATTCAAGTACTGTCTCTAGAATGCATGACAGTTTCTCATCTGCGGAAGTTCAAGGTTTCTGGGATGTGCCAAAATACCGGTAGGCCGTGGAGCTTCAGGACGCCCTAGTCTAGACACAACCGGACAGCAGAACGGCTTCACGCACTGGTTTTTTCTAGAAAAGCGTCAGCAGTTCGGCTTCCCTCGCAGTTACCGGGAAAAGCCACGGAAGCAGAGCAGTCTCCCGAGAGGTGCAGGGCAGCACAGCAGACACCAGGCTCTCCTGCACATTTTCCGGGTGTTCTTGGCAGCAAAGGACACCCACGTCGCGCAAACCTCACCACGATACTGCAGCCAAGGGGTGGCTCGCTCTGGCAGCCGTTTGGCTAGGGGTGTTTGAAGGGGAACCTGCTTTGATCTGTCTAGCTGTCCTGCTTGGCCCCCATCCCTGAGAAGGACATACGGACAGGAGACAGATGCAGGGACAGAATAAAGCTGTGCGTTCCGTCACTGGAGGCAGAGCCGGGACTCTGGGACGCCCGCTCCCTGGACCTCAGCCTACTTCCAGAGGTGCCAGCCCGTGGGCCCCAAGGACACCACCACGCCTTCTTGGCCCAAACTGGAATTTCGGGACCCCGGCAGCCCACCGCCCTGGGGAGGGGCTCCGTTCGCATCTGCAGCGTCCGGCTCGCTTGCCCTCCCGAGCAACGGATGCGCGGCCGCTCCAGAGCTAGCCGGGAAGGCTTTGCCCACACCCGCTTCCTTGCCAGGGACTGCGGGACGGAGACACGGAAGCTGCGGCCGGGCGAGGGGCAGCACCGGAGGCGCGGGCCGGGAGGAAGGCTCGGGTCGCCGTCACGGCCCCCGCAGGGCCCGCGTGGTGGCCGCGGAGCGCTCCAGTGCGCGCCGCGGGCTCCGAGAAACTTCGGTGGCAGTGCGGCGCTCCCGGGAGGGCCAGCCGCAGGCCCGCGTCCTCCCCCGCCAGGCCGGTCGGCGGCCAGAGAGGGGCAGGCTCCGGCGAGCGCTGCTGCGGAGCGAGGTCTGTCCCACGGGGACCGGCGCCCGGCGGGTCCGCAGCGGGAGCAGCCGCAGGGCGCAGGGCGCAGGGCGGGGAGCGGCCCGACCTCCCCGCGCGGCCGCGAGTTGGCGCCGGGCGTGGGGCGGGGACGCGCGCGGCGCGGCGCGGGCAGCCGCGGGAGCGGGAGCGGGAGGAGGCGGCGCCTCCCGACGGCTCGGCGCGGCCGGGGTCGGCGTGGGGACCTCGCGGGCTCCACGCTGCCGGCGCCCGAGCCGGGGCCACCGCGGGCTGAGCCGACGAGCAGGCGGCGCCGCGGGCAGCCGCAGCCAAACTTTGCCCGGCGACTGCGGAGCGGTCGGAGCGGCCCGGTAGGAGGCGGCGGGAGCGGGGCCGTCGCCGCGGAGCTCCCGCGCCCGCGGGGCCCCGGCGGCGCTAGGGGTGGGCGCGGGCGCGCCAGGTGTCGCGCGTGTCGCGCGGGCTGCTGGTGGCCAGGGGCCCGCAGGAGCCACCGCACCGCGCGCGAGCAGCCGCTGAGAAGGCGCCGCTCGGCGGCGGCCGCGGACCCCGGCTTGGTGCGGAGAGCGGTGCGGCGAGGGGCGGCGGGAGGGCGGCGGCCCGAGCCCGAGCCGGGTGGGCAGGGCAGGTGCGCGCCGGCCAGCCGCGGCCCCGCAGTGTCCCGGCAGCGTCCCACCTGCGCGGCTCCCAGCTGCAGCGCGGTCCCGGGACTGGGGTGGGGGCGCCGGCTCCCGCAGGCGACGCTGAGCGCCTGCCGCCCGGCCGGCCCAGCCGGAGCACCGCCGTGCTCTCCTAGGGAGTCGCCGAGGGCCCTCCTCGGGAGGGGGGAGTACCTGTTGTGTGCGTCCCTGCTCCGAGTTTGGGGCATATCCCCCGAAAAACGTGCCTTGGCCAACTCCCAGCTGTGTGCACCCGGAGGACCTACTGGCGCTATGCGCGGGTTGGGAAAAATGTGCCTTCTCTAAGGTTAGAGACCGTGCCTGCTTGCATTTCAGATGCCTTAGTTAGGGCCCAGCCCAGCACCCAGAGACACCCCCAAGGGCCACGGTTAAGCCCTTCGGTCCTGGGGGCAGGATGCGCGGACTGCGCTGCGCCTGCCCGCCCGCCCGCCACGCAGCGTTCTCTCTGGTGATCCCTGCGAGACTTCCTTCTGAAGCGTGGTGCCTTTTCTCCCTTTCCACAAGCTTCCTCCCGGCTCTCTCCCAGAACCTTGCAGCACAAGGAAGAGCGTGTTGGCTGCGAACGCGTGGCCAATGCTTCAGAAAGGTAAATGTATTCCACTTGTGGATCTGACAGATGCAAAATACAGTGGCTCAGACAGCGTCAGACATTTTTTGTAATAATTGGTCTAATGGGTCGTTTCATCACCTGCTAAAAATTGAAATAGTGTTTGAGACCTGGGAGAAAAATCAGAATGGTTCTGCGCTGTGAGTAAATGTAAAATGGAGCCCTAGGGTAACTTTTTTGCCACCCTACCTGGCGGCCCTAGGAGGCCCTAGAAAACGCCCCGCGTGTGTCTGTGCTGCGCCGCGGCGGCAGCCAGCTTCCTCATAGCTGCTAGCATCTCCTGGTGGCAGCATGACTTCATTCCGGTGTAGGGAACAAAAGCATTCAGGTTCTGTGCTCTCCCTTTTGTGTGCTTCCAGCCTCAAGACTGAGTTGGAGAGGAGAGCGGTGATTCCCCCCGGCCTCTGCTCCGACGCTCTTCTCTCTGGGAATGGACAATGGAATGCTCGCTAGCTTTATCATGATCAGAAACCTCCTCCTCTTTTGTATTTCCATCAACTTGTCCAGTCACTTTGGGTAAGTCAGCCTCCGCGCTTGCGTCGCACTGTGTAGGCGCACGGGTGTCTTTCTGAACCCCTAGGGAGCCAACCACCAGCCCAGCAAGCTCGCCTGCTTCGCTGGCCTGCGTCCACCTGTCTGCGAGGCGTGAGTGAGGGTATCTGGCTTGCGACCCCCATTGTCTTCCTGAGCAAGTTTGCTTCTGGCAGGGAGTCCCTGGTGTGAGTCGGAGGAAAGACAGATGCAGGTCGTGTTTTCAGAAATAGATCCCGAAGGCCATTCAGAGCAGCTGTGTGTTTCCTCCTGCGTGGGTTAAAACAACTTTGGAAGGCTTTATGCCTAGAGGGCCTCCACCGTTGGCGGACGAGGCGGTGCGCAGCGTGCCAGTGGTCCTCCGTGGTGGCACTGCGCAATGAACTTGCCTCTAAAGTCAGGCCAGGCTGTGCAAACGCCACTGCAAAGGACTGGACAGCCAAGGTGTGGAGCTGTCCAGTTCAGCACTAGCGTGGGGACCGTGACACCTGTCCTGGGAGCCAAGAGACACCCCTGTGGAGCTGGCCTGGTCATGCCTGTTCCCTTCTTCCTTCTCTTTTGGCCTTTAGCACCCATGGGCTGGGTCTAACTTTTTCACCCTGACGAACTGGTGCTAAGCAGCACACTGGATGAACGTTCTTCTGAGGCTGCCGTTCCTTGGCCCCCCTCCTCCTTCTCAGTGTGTTCTGGTAAATTGAAAAGATTGGAATCTGAAGCTAACAGAGTATGGTTAGAAAGTACATTTCAGGATCTAAGTGATCAAAGCGTTAGTTCTGTGCAATGGGCTTCGGGGGTGGCGCAGCACACCGCGCTTTGGTATAGGTCCTAAAGGGGCAGAGGACGTGCTGCCTGGTGTGACCCTTCCGTGGGACTCTGACATCTTTTGATTTGTCACGTGGACATCCTCTGCTCTTCTGACCCTTCTAGATTTGAGCAAGGGAAGAGAGAGGGTAGGGGGAGGGTGGCTTCCCAGAGAGGCCAGCCCAGGAGGGCCTGAGCCCTCAAGAGCTTCATCCTGCCAAGCTAAGGGCGGTGCCTGCCCCTCACCACTGTAGCCAAGCAGCCTGTGCCCTCTAACACTAATGGAAACAGGTGGGTGGTGTGCCCGAATCCTCTAAGCCCTCCGAGTACCCTTTGGGCTCGAGGGGACTCCCAGCCTTTCATGCCTTAGTTAATTAAATGAAGGTCTTCCTTTCCAAGTTCTCTCCGGCTGTTAAATCCTGTAAGCTGATGTTCACTGTGTTTTTCTAGACAGAAGCTATGTGAATAAGTAAAATCCTACTGCACAGCCGATGTGGCAAATCAATGCATTGTGTAGTCCGATTGATTACTGATAAGCTGAATATACTTGGTGATGCTTACGTAGTGGAGAATGTGCCAGGCACACAGACAGAGAGCTGCTTGATGGTGTTTTGGCCAACATAGATTACTGGGGATTTGCATTGAATAGGCAGGAAGTTGTTACCCTCTGTTATAGACACAAACCTGCAGTCAGAAGTAACATGCGGGAGGAGTGTGACCACAGGGGACAATGGCACTTTCCTGCTTACTCAATTCTGTAGCATGCTGAAGTCCTACTTGGCATAGGGAGGAGACCGTTGAAAACATTGAGCAAGTGGTAGGAGGGCCCTCACTTTTGGGAAAAACAGTGTTGGAGCTCTGAATGTTTTAGGTATAAAGATTGTAGTTTTTCCAGCCCAACCCAGAACAGTACCTGCTACCTGCAGAAAGCATGTGCTATTTAGGAAAATCTATGAAAAAAGAGCATGGCTTTAATTCTCCCGAAGGCAGCCATCCTCCACACCTTGCTGTTTGCTTTTTCTTGCTCGGTGCAGTTTTCTACAGCTGGGATCGTGCCATCCTTTCACTTTCTTTGTGATTCAGAAGAATCACAAATGCTTTAAACACTGAGTTCAACATGGACGGATATTACTACAGGCACGCATAGGCTTTTATTAGCTATTCCCCTAATTTGGGATTCTACAATGTGTGTGACTACACAGTCACACACGCCTTCCTGTGGTGAGCGTACGTGGCCTGTGACATTTTAAAGGGCGGGATTATTTCTGTAAGAAAACAGTTCTGTCAGTGGAATTTTACGTCAGGCTGTTGGGGTGCTTTTAAACTCTTGATTGGGCGCATCTCCCCACCTCTGGTGAAGCAGAGTTCCAGTTAGTGAGAAGCCCAGGTGCACGAACTGCCCAGCAAGGCCTGCATGATAACAGCCATGGCAATTCACAAAGGTATGACGTTCACGTTTTTTTCTCTTACTGGTACATACGTAAGAGCAATTCTGTCAGAGCCTGAAGAGTCGCAGTGTTCTTGACTTTCAACTTTGATGGTATCCCAGCTCTCACATGCAGAGTACCTGCCTTTATATTCATGTATTTTAGGTTCAATCTGAGCAGGACTGAGTGAGCTGGGCACCATTCGCCCATTTTCCAGCTGGGGAAAGTGGCATCGGTGAACAGCTAGCTTGGGAAGTTTACAAAGTAAGTAGTTGCTGGGACCCCTTGCTCAGGAGACTCAAAGTTGACATTCTTCTTATTTCTTATGCTCCCTTATTTAGGTCCAATTGGTTTTCAATGAATCAAATCAAGATATGGGGGAGGTGTGATTCTGAAAGGTGTTTTCTGCTTCAGGGTGAAGAGGAGTTTTTGTCTGCTGATATGGGGGAGGGGGGATGAAGGTTGGAGAAGCCCTGATCTTTTCTCCTGAAAGGGAAGTGACAGGGGTCCTAATTTGAACATGGTCGTGGACCTGAAGTGTTCCCTATGGTACAAGAGGCCCAGGACTGCAGGGTTAATGAGATTTACTGGCCGGAAAAGAAGAAAAGAGGCAAGGGGCAGATTTTGCGCGTGTTCCAAGTTTGCATGGAGCATCGGTGGAAGGTGTGTGTCTGGCAGCCAGGAAATGCATTTGTGAGAAGGGAAATACACTTGGCAACTCGGTCAGACCATTAATGTGCAAGCACTTTAGCGTGTGAGGAGCACTGTTTCTTTTCTTTCTCCAAGTCTTATTCTAAATTTGGCCGGTCACCAGCAGCAGCTAATTTCAGTATCTTTGAAATTTTGGTGATAGTCTTGGGTCATAGAGCATGAGTCAAGTGCTCGACTGGACAGAGGCTCCCAGGGTGGCCCACTTGGAGACGGAAGATGGCACCAGCCATTAGAAGCATTTTAATGAAACAAGTACGCCACAGTACATGCAGAGAAAAACTAGTTCTGGAGTAAGATTGGAAGCAATGTAATGTCCAAATCTATAACGTAGGTTTAAGTGGAATTAATTGGTGATTGTTCAAAAATGTATGCTTTATCAGACTTGAGAGACAGTAATCATTTCTGGATCTATCAAGTCTAACACAAGATAAAGTCCCATTCCACTCATTTCAGTGTGCTAAACGGACTCTAGAGATTTATGTTGAGAGAAATACGCCACACTTTCACTGCACGAGAGCCAGACTTTAAGTAGACTTTGAAAAGCAGTGTTTTGTCATTGGCAGCTAGAAGCCTGTGCTCATCAACGTCCCTGAGAGTGCGGAGGAGGAAGGCTGTTCTTTGTGTTTACACAAGTGTGCTGGCTGGGCTCTGGCATCTTCCGGAGCCCAAGCAACAACTCAAGGCCAGTTGCCTTGTCTTGACTGGAGCAGAAGGCGCCTTCCATCTGAATCGGGCAGACACTCCCACTGTCTTAGGCGGGACACCCTTTCTCACGTACGCCCACGTGAAAAGTCCTTCCTGCCCTCAGCTGCAGTCCACGAGGCTCACGACACAGCCATTATAGCAAGGGTAAAATCCTCCTAGAAGCATCGCTGCAGCAGTCACCAAGGACAGGAGTGATGGCTTATCTAGATCTATGCCTTGGGGACAGTCGGAGATCATATAGTGGCATGGACGTGTCCACAGTTTTTTAAAAAAATCTAAAGTAATGGGCCTCCACTGTGTCTGCATGAAGAAAGCTTTTGGCAGGTCCACGGGGCAGTGGGCAGGAGCGTCACCCGGAAAGGTGCTGTCCAGCGCAGCACTCTGTGGCATCGGCTGGCAACCGGCTCTCCGATGAGTCACTGCCTGACTTCAAAGGGAGAAGGAGCGTGTGGGCTTCCAGATTTCTACAAAGACTCGGCAGTGTAAGATGCACATTTTAATTGGTGTAGAATTCCAGAGGAAAGGATCAAACTAGAAGCCAAAAGATGTCTCATCGTTCAGCTCCTACAGCAACCCCAGTGATCAGCGCCTGGAGGGTGCAGCCCTGTCACCCTCAGAAGGCGTTTTGTAAAATGTAATTTTCAAATTTTACGAAACTCTTCCACTGGGTGTCTAACTAGAGCTTAGAGAAGCATGTCCCACTTCTGCCATCAGGTCGTGGTAGTCCAGGCTCCACCCCAGAGACATCAACCAGGGCTAACACCACCGCTGCAGGGCCTGCTCCAGCAGGTCTTCGTGTGTACGCACCTCTGGAAACTGAAGCAGCAGGGAAATCTATGTGTTAGGAACAAAAGAATGCATCAAGCTGGAGCTCGGGAAGCTACTGGGGAAGTAGTCGGAGTGAGGCCACATGTTGGTTAGGAGAGATGAGCCAAGGAAAAGGCCTCAGGGGCCGCAGCAAGAGAGATGCACTAGGAAGGAGGCTGACAAAGTCAGTGGGAACTCCACCTCTGTGCATGCAGTCACTTATTTCCAAATCAAAAGATGGAACCCAAAAGCTCGTGAAGCGACGGACCAGTTAATGCTCATTATGAGCAAGCGTGCTTGGTCACCACTCCACCAGCAGTCACTTCCTAGTTCAAGACTGCAGGGGATCTTGGGGGAGGGGGTGAAGTATTTGTACAGAGGGTGGCCTAGCTCGGCTATCTGCTGCTGTGCACTTTGTGTGATGTCAGAAGCTTCCCAGCATGCTTGTGTTCCTTTCCTGGATCTCAGAGGGGGGACATTCGTGGGCTCTGGGCCACAGGGCTGATGGGAAGGGTCCATTACTCAGCCTGTGCTAATGCCTAAAGAGGTGTAGGAGTGGACGTGGGGGTGGTGATGGTGGCGCTTGAGTGCTGAGAGCACGTGAGTCATCTCTCTGGGTGCTGTGACCAAGAGAGCCTTGATGTGTACTAGTCCCGGAGCCTAGCAAGATTTGTGCACTGTCCCTTGTGTCGGCTCCATGGGGACACTGCCCTACTGCTGGCGCAGCCTGTGGAGTCCTACAGGCTAAGGCTATGCAGGGGCAGAGTGCAGCCTGCCTGTGGGAAGATATGGCGTGGAGAGCGGAGGGCCAGTACTGCACTGTGCTGCTGGCCGTGGGGTTTGCTTCAGGGTTGTTGCAGAGAGTGAGAGCGCTGGGGAGAGAGGCGGTTGCAGGGACCTGCAGGAAGCACGCAGGTGAGCGGCAGTGTTTGAGGAGACCGACCTGACAGCAGCACTGAGCTTGCAGGCTGTGGAAGGGGCGTCCCTGATGGTCAGAGCAGAGCGTGGGGGTGAGGTCAGAGGGGAGAGGGACAGGGAGTATAGAGAAGAAGATGGGGAGCGGCTCGGGCTGTGAAGGACCGAGCTGGGCGCTTGGGAGTGTCCTTGACTTTCATCCTGAGAGCTGAGGAGGGCTGCTGAGTGCTGTTGTGTCCTTTGTGACTCTGGGTCTTGCCATCTGCCTGGGCTGCTCTTGAACTTCTGCACTCGGGCAGCCCTTTGGCCTCGACTTCCTGAGTATCTGAGCCTACTCAGCACCGCACCATTTAGCAGGCCAGGCTCATGGAGTGGTTTCGAGCAGGGCAGGAAAGAAACGGGACTCAGTTTTGATGAAGCAGTGAGCTGGCTGAGGTGTTAGAACTCGTGTTGCATGCCGAACGAGCAGGGAGGAGTGGAATCAGGGGCACGGGAGTGAGGAACCAGGCCCTGAAGCTGTGTCTGAGAGGACCCGGAGGGTGTTCCCTGGCCAGCAGAACTTGTTGCCGAAGATGTGGGTGCCAAGGAAAAGGGCAAATCAAAAACGACTCCAGACTCCTCTAAGCATTTGACCTTCAAACCTGGGGGTTCAGTGATCTCCCGTGAAGCTGCAGACAACGGTAGGAAAGAGATTCAGGAAGAGAAGCTCCTGAGGGCCATTATGGTCATGCTGAGCCCCCTGAAGGGTCAGAAGTCACAGGCAGAAGCCAGCCAGCTCTGGGGCCAGAGAGGACACAGGAATCTGGGGCTCGGAAAGAGCTCATCTGGCTCTGGGCTTGAGGTCTTCCACAGTGGGCCATGCTGGGAGCCACAGGGCCAGGTGAGATCTAACCGGGTCTATGTATAGACAAGAAGCAAAAGTGGTTGCTGAGCTGTGGCCTGGGACCTTAGGGTGCCCAGTGGTCAGGACAGTAGGTGAGCAGCAGCCAGAGGAGGAGAGGCCAGTGACAAGGGCCAAGGGCAGGGCCCAGCAACCAAGAGGAGACCAGCCGAAGGGAGCAAGGGGAGGCTCGCTCTGCCGTGCTGCTCAGGGACCCACTTGGGCGAGATGGAGAGCTGAGCTTTGGGTCTGGCAGGGTGAGCTCATTTCTGGCCTCCAAGAAAGAGACTTCCTCCCGTGGGGGAATCGAGCTGGACAGGAGCAGAAGCAACAGAACTGGGGAGGCTGCGGCGGGGATTTACGCCACAGGTGACTCTTCCCCCCGGGTTTTGATGAACAGCAAGGAGGACAGCAGTTATGGAGAGGAAATACGGGAAGACTTCAAGATTGCCTAGGCTGGAGCCGCTCGGCAGATGTGCTTGCGGATGGTGGTGGCAAGGGCTAGACACCGCCTTCTGCTGGGATCGGGCCGTGCATGCCCTGCGCCGCAATCACGAGGGGGCGGCCGCCCACGGCGCCTGAAGAGCAGAAGGGACCGAGGGCCTGAGCTGGGGGCACAGCCGCAGGACCACAGGCCTCGCGATCCACCCTGTAGTGCATGGAGCTTCAGGTCAGGCACCAGTGCGGGGACTCGGGCAGCCTGCAGGAGGACCATGAGCATAAACAGATGGGCAGGACGTGGCAGCCTGCAGGCAGGAGGCGGAGGGCCTCGGGAGGGGCCCACGGAAGGGAAGCACCCCAGAACGCCGGCCCAAGGCGTCCGGTCCAGACCTCAGCCACATGAAACTGGTTCAGGTCCTTGTTTCCAGCTGTGTGGGGTTTTACTGGGAAAGCTGGCATTGATGCTCACTGTTCAGACAGTGCGGACCACCACCACGCTGTTCCTCTTCTGTGCTATTTTTTATTTAAAGACGGTTTACGGCATGGTGCCCTTGAGAGGGGCCACGGCCATGACCTTAAAGTAACGAGCAGATAAAGCCATGATCCATCCATCTCCCAGAAGTTATCAAGTACCCTGGAAAGAACGCAGCAGGCAGAAGCCGGAGGATAGAGCCAACGTAGTGGACTCCCCAGAGTAATTTCACATTGAAACTGCCTGCGGGGGGGCCTCGCCGATCCCATTTCAGGTAAGCTGAGAGCGGCTGTCAGCAGAAATGGTACCGCAGATATACGCGTCACGCCCTGTGGTCACTAGTGACAAGGGTGGGGAAACGATGTCTCAGCAATGCCATCACTTGGGCCCTCGTAATAGCACCATAAGGAAATGCCATGACACCGCTCTGTCGCATAGAATAGTTTAAAGCTAGAATCTACCAGGTGCTGCCACTCTTATTAGTGGTAATTAAACCCCAGCACATAAACAGATGGTTAGTGTAGATACCGAAGCCAGTAGATAGCAGGGGTAAGGAAGATTCTGTAAGTTGCTCACAAAGAGCGATACTTGGAGGTCTTCCGACTCTGTTCTTACTCCTCTTTCAGAATACATTCGGGCCTCACCATCCCAGGGGCGTTGGCTCCAGGGCCCCCTCCTACCCCACACTGTGCTGCAGAAGTCGCTTGTATACCACAGCACAGCGCTTATGTATGGCCTTGTTCCTCCTTCTGCGTGCGTTAGACCGCCTCTAGACTGCTGGTACCACACTCAGTAGATCTCCTGTTTCGCACCACACCATATCTTTTGGAGGGTAACGATGAGGAAAGTGGCCTGTGTCTTCTTTGTAGAGATATGCCATTGTTTCGTTGAATATTTTCTGCTGGTGTGTGGTCACATCTGTAGGTATGGAGCTTGCAGACGCAGGGGGCCAACGGTGATGAATCTGCCCTACGGCAGGGTTCGTCCTGTGCTGGTAACTGGCTGGCTTTGGGTTAGTTCCCTGGTACTATCTAAGCCTCTCCTGTCCCTCCATCTCCGGCATGGTGGCACACACCTGTGGTTCCCACTGTCAGGGAGACAGAGGTGGGACAATCACTGAGTCCCGGAGTTGGAGTGTGGAGGACCGCCTGAGCAGCTCTCCTTAAAAGAAAAGCGACTGTCTCCATTTTGTCTGAGCCTGACCCTATTCCTTCGTACAGAAATGTAAAGAGCTGGCCAGGACTTCTCGCTATCCTTTCAATTGGCCTTAAGCAGTGTGTATTGGTCTAGCTGAGGTGCTGGTGGTAATTTTTGAAGATGGCACACATGTTTCCCTGGTAACAAGATGAAGAGCCAATGCTCCACAGTGTCAGCTGAGATGGAGCCTCAAGATAGAGGCTATGACTTCCTGGAGCTTGAAAGATTACACATCAGAGCTGAAGCACCAGACCCCCAAAATATTAGATGCTATCTCAATAGCATAATGTAAATTTCTTCCTTTATAAATCTCTAAATATGGCAGAGGTGAATGCAGGCCTCCTGCCTAGCCCAGCTCACAGCTCACCTTCTTCCCACAATTCCCTTTAGAGCCCCAGATTCCCTTCAGTGTGTACCTTTTTCCCAAAATTCCCTTTTGCAAGCCACTCTCCCTTCTTCAAGGAATAAAGCCTGAGTGCAGCCCGGGGTCGCTCTCTTGGTTCTAGAACACCATCTTCATGGCTGGACTTAGGGCCCCTTGGCTCCCCAATAATTGTATATACATATATATGTCTTAGTGTCTTTGTTATTGCCATGGGTTGCGCTGGGAGTGGTAGATTGGAATTAAGTTGGTGGAATTCCAATAACGGGTTTTAGGATTGTAAGTTTAGACTTCTTGGCCCGAGACGAGAACCAGGAAGGTACTCTGACTTTGGAGGCTAAGCTGGACAGCATCTGCTGTGAGGAAGAGTGGGACAGAGTGACAGAAGGAGATCCAGCCAGTCACCTCACACGCCCTTCCTCTTATCCCTTCTGTTACCCTAGCTGGCCTGTCCCCCACCTGCCATTCACAAGGGGCCTCAGGGTCTCAGGAAATGGCTTAAAAGGCCCCACCATCTTCGGGAATAGCCTCAAGCATAGCATAGCGCCTAGAGTCTTCTGGGGTGTGTGTTACCCCTGCACTAGCACATGTTCTGCCCACCCTGCCCATGCCCCACTCTCCCGGGGCCCCTAACGTGAGAGACAAGTGCTCAACATCCCCAGCCTTGGGTTGCCCTCTTCATCAGAGTCTCATCTGTTGTCTGCAGACAACACCATTTCCTGAGTCAGGCCTCTCTTCCCCATACCCTTCTGTACTCCTTTCTTGGTCTGACACTCGGTCTTCACGCTGGATATCTCTGGTTAGTTTTTCTTTTCTTCAAACCCAGGCAAAGCTCAAGTTGGCTCTCTTTGGGGGGTCACAGAGTATTTTGCAGCATGACGTGGGATTCTTGCGCCTACTACGTGGTGTTGAACTTCTCTGGAAACACAGCTGGCACCTGCAGGGGACAGTCCAGTCTTAGAGGTTGGGGCCCTCTCTTCTGCCTCATGCACTTAGGTCTCATCTTTGTGCCCGGCAGTGAGCTTTAGGGATAGGCACCACGCCCAGCTCTAGGGCTACTTTGCCGAGGGCCCCCAGGGCCCTCCAGAGGGCGCTCCAAGGGCCACTTTCCTTCTACAGCTCGCCCCAGAGCTCTTGCTTTCCAGCACAGCTCACAGGAAGGTCAGTAGAGGGGATCTGCGGGGTCTAGAACTGCAGCCCCCTGTCAGTGAGAACCAAGCCTCTGGGACCCCAACATTAGGAAGAAGCCAAGTGCTGGACACAAGCTACATGCTTTAATGTTCGTCCTGCTGGCTGCCGGGCTGCAATCTTGCTCTGCTCCCATTCCTTTCTGTCCCATTCCTATTCCTCTCTGTCCTTTTGTGTCCCTTCAGAGATGGGGATATGAACCTGTTCCATCATAGGTCAACAGTATTTAACTTTTATTAAAATTTTTCAGGGACCCACAGTAAGAGTTTGCTTTGAGTCTCAGCGGCGACATGGGATGTAGACTTCGCAGTAATGACGGAACTGTTGATACTTTGGTAGCTCAAGCACTGAACCAAATGCATCTTGCGTATGGACATCGATCTCTGGGGACCCAGCAAGGGAGAGCTCAGTTTAGACCTACAACGTCTCATAAAAGGTTTACTTGCTTAGTGGTGGGGCTTTGGGAAGGGGCCTTTGTCACCAGGATCTAGAAACTCCCGCAGCTGTGCTGCCAGGAGCAAGACCTGCTGGGAGGAGCGGCCGCAGCCTGCAGGCCACTTTCCTCCCTGTCCTTCTGCCCTCCATGCAGCAGGGCATGGTGACCTCTCCTCCCTTGCATCGTAGGGGTTGGGTATTTTGCTCCAGCTCTGAGAAAGTGATTCGCACAAAGGCCACTGTCAGTACTACGTGGCCCAGCCTCGGCTCTCCCAGCTCCACGTCATCGCTCAGAGCAGAGCCTGGAGCTCACCCTTGACACACACTGGCTTCCAGGGGATCTGAGGGCTGAGGGCTCCCCGCTGTGCTCCAAGTGCTCCCGAAAGCTGGCTAGCTGCCGGTGAGCGCCCAGGGCAGAGGGCTCCCATGCTCCCCTGGGAATTCACCGTGCCTCCTGTTTCCTCTCCATGAGGGTGGTCCAGGGTGTCTGTGCCACATGTTTTTCAAGTGCTTGTGAGGAGATGGGCACCAGCAAAGCAGGCCGAAGTACCCAGCTTCTCACACTGCCCAGAAAGGTGGCACCCCGTGAGAGGTGCTGCGGGATCCCCTGACATCTGTGGAGTACCCCGAAGCAGGATCTGCCAGGGGCTGAAAAGACAGCACTGTGTTTTGGGGTGAAGCAAGAGTCTTCCTCACTGTGGCTGGGAGAGCGGTGTATCTCACAGCCATAGCTGCAAATATATTGTTTTTGAGGTAGATCTAAAGGTGTGGACAGCTTCATAGGAAAAGGCAAAAGCCCCTGCCTGCCCCAAGAGTCATTTCAAGACATTGTAATGGTGGAATCTCTTCCCTCCCTCCCTTTCTCCCTCCCTCCCTTTCTCCCTCCCTCCCTTTCTCCCTCCCTCCTTTTCTCCCTCCCTCCATCCCTCCATCCCTCCCTGCCTCCCTCCCTTCCTTCCTTCTTTCCTTCTGTCTTTTTTCCCTTCCTTCCTAGTACCAAACTGTAGTTAGCACAGTAAAGAAAACACTGTAGAACTCACCCATGGCCTCTATTATACAAGGGCACACAGAGAAATGAAAAGATAACGGTGGTGGGACAGAGTTGATAACAAAGTTTCTCTAAGATAAGCGTCTTTACATGCAAGTAGCTGCAGACATATGTAACCTCCCGACAAGAGTGACCACTGGGGGAGGCTGGGCGCTGGGATTCCCAAGCGCTGTGCCCTGTGCCATGGCCATCTGCTCGGACTACAGCATCTGTGAAGTGCAGTTCAGAGCCCAGCGGGATCAGGATTGTGACACTGTGGAGGCATCAGAGCAGCGAGCTGCCATCTCCACTCCCAGAGACAGTAAGGAGAGGGGTGCAGAGGTGCCGCCTCATCACAGCCCAGCGGGACCGCAGGCCTTGGTCTTGGTATAGCCAAGAATGAGCAGATCAAAGGCAATGTAAGAACCTGTGCCCAACAGCTAACGGAGTAGCTTAGAAAACCTTCCTGGAGACGTTACGACACAGCAGTGCTCTCTTACCCAGGAGGGACGTGTACTAGAACCTCCAGTAGATTTCTGAAACGATAAATAATATCGAATCTCTTGTGTACAGCGTCTTTCCTGATGCATAATTCCTATGATAAAGGTTAACGTATAAGTTAGATACACTAAGATCGTAGTTCCAGAGTGTTTCCTGGAAGGCAGTTGTCCCGTGCATCGCAGAGCTAGAGGGAGAATGATCCAAGTCCATTCCGTCCGCTGGCCACTGTATTGCTGTCATTACGACATTAGCATGTGGAATAAAGTGCACCTCACTATAGTGTGGTCAGTGGGAGCCGTGGCCTCAGGTGGTCCATCTGAGGGTGACGAGAGACGCTGACACTAGCAGTGTGTTCTTGGGGTCCAGTCTACACCACAATCTTGTTTTTATTTTCTGTCACTGCACAAAACTTTGCCTACCAAAACATGAAGTTGGAAAGGAGAGCAGGCTTTTGTGGCAGTGTTCACCTTGATTGCAATCCAGAATATATGGATATTGGAAGTTACCTCAAAGATACTTCTAATACTGCCATCATTTGTAAATTCAAGTGGTTGATCCTCTTTTTGTATAATGTTTATTTTGCCTGGTGTATAAAAAAATAATTGGGTTGCAGATCCATCCCTACCAAGTTCTTGGGGTTTTGTGCTGGAAAGTTAGGCTCAAATTCTTTGGAAAGCTGTTGCGGGTGATCTTGCACCAGCTACAAGAAAGCAGGCTTTTTAAAAATTTGCTCAGATTTGAAATATGAGGAAATCCTAGTGTTCACTTACGACCCCATAGTTCCAGCTTGGCATGGAACGCAGCCACTTTAGCTGCTAACTTGTTCACAGTGGTTATTCCCCTCTGAGATGACAGACTGAGTTCCCTGAGCAAGGTCTGGGCCCATTCTGTGTCACGAAAGTGTGCTGGCAGTAAAGACGGTGCTTCTAAACATATCTATTGAGAGTCTCTCTTTTAAAAAATGTATTTAGTACAGGGTCCACAGGGTCTCACTACACAGACTGGACTCATAGTGATCCTCCTGTTTTGAGCCTCCCAAGCACTGGGATTACAGACATGCACCACCATGCCCAGTCTCAGTCGCCTTCTTAGCGGGCCCCTGGGGATCAAACCCCAGTCTCTGTGCCTGCCTAAGCAGGTGCTTTAGTCTGCTGAGTTCTCTAGCTGGCCCTTGGAGAGTCTCTTCTAAGTCAAAAACTGTGCCGCAACCCACCTTCAGAAATCTATCTCACTCTCTGTGTGAGAGAGCTGCCTGTCACTCGGCATCTGTCTCCTAACAGAGCTACACAAAGAGGCATGAGCTAAGCATGGATATTCAGTGTGAGTGATCGCTGGAGTCACCTCCCGCGAAGCGCTGCTGAGTCAGGTGACGACGCTTGCGGAGGCAGAATCTCTCTGTAGATGATGCCGCCAGAGACTCACATTCACAGTGGCCTCCTTGACCTGATGGGTGAATCCACGAGGCTGGCCATTCCCCACAGCCACGCTGTCCAGGAAGTCAGCGATACAAAATGACCAGTTCCATTTTCCCAATATGTGATCATTCAAAAACCTCAACAGCCATGTCGCTGTGGAGTTACTGGCAGCAGAAGTGCTCAGAGCATGCCCTACTGCATGTCCTCCTGAAGAAGACATCACACAAAACGTGCGCATTGTCGCCCTGGTGGCGGCACTGAAAGGCTCATGTCACAGTCACTATGAGTCCTCTTTGACAGTTGTGCCTCAAAGTCTTCTGCTGTTTTAGCAGTTTGTCTGCATTTACTGACAGCCAAAAGAGGAAAGTGTGCCACCATTTTAACTGCAGCCTCCCCTGAAAGTCCACAACAAATACCCTCAGCAGCAGGCAGGACCAGCTCTGCCAATTGCCCGGGGCTTTTTAGGTTTAAGAATCCCGTTCCCAGTTGCCACTAACTGTGGTAATGGTGCAGCCGTTGCAGGCACATTTGGTGAGGCCACATTTGGTGGCCTTTTGCAACTACTTCTGTTCTTCATGTTCACTTGTTTTCCCTCCGAAGAACTCTAAAGGCTTGGCTTGTAATGCAGGCTTTTTGGGCTTCATGTGGCAAAGTAGTTTTAAAATGTTGTGGCTTCATTAGATAGCTCATGGCTCCATTGTACCCTAAGGCAACTTAGGGAGTGAAAGCCACCTGTTACGAACCCACCATTTACATGAAACTCTTGGTATATTCTTTTAATTGCATTTTTCTTATAATTACCAGCCTTATAGTCTTCTGCTTCTTGTGATTGGAAATGGTCCATGTTTCAAAGCTCACTGGTGACATTTGCTTTTTACTAATTTTGCCTATGGTTAGCTGGTGGGCTACAAAAGTGTGACTGAGACAGGGGCGGTGCAGGAAAGAGGCATTGAATGATGTGGGAAATAAGATGATGGGTAGGCTATGGGGAGACTAACACAAGTGTTGGATGCTGACCGAAAGCATATGGTCAGATATAGCCATACCACTGAAGCATGTCGACGTATTTTGCAGTATAAAGCCTGTCCAAGATACAGCTTAATTTTCACTTGTCACTGCTAAAATTCTCATCTGAGTCTATAAGGAAGTGATTTATTATGGTTACTGCAGTCAGATTTCTCTGTTAATGTTGATCTGCATTTGCTGGTGCTCTCCACTGCTAACATCACTGCCTCAGCTCCATCTCAGATCACCAGACATTAGATTCTCATAAGGAGTGCAGAGCCCAGATCTTTCCCCCGTGCAGTTCACAGCAGGATTCATGCTTCTGTGAAAACCCAGCGTCCTGCTGATCTGATGGGGGTTGGAGCTCAGGCAGTGACACAACTGTTAATACAGACAAGGCTTCACTGCCATCTGTCATCTCCACTCTAGAGCGCTGAACCAAGAGACTATCAACTACAGTAATAAAACAGAAAAATTATAGACATATACTATAAAAAAATCAGCATTATGACTCTTTTACTTTGGGGGAAAACTATTTGGTAAAGTAGAGTTACTTGAAGACAGCACTGTGATTCATGTCCACCCGTCTACTAACTGAGAAGACTACAAAGTGAACCACGGATAGGAAGGTAGTGTATACAGTGCCGATACATGGTACGAAGGGGTGGCTCACAGCCTGTGGATCGGTCTGTGTAAGATTTCACCACACTACACATAATAGCACGGAATTTAAACCATCTGAATCATTTACTTCTAGAATTTTCCATTTAACATTTCTGGACAGTAATTGATGTCAGATAACTAAAACAGTGAAAATGAAACCACGGACAAAAGTCTGCTCTGCTTCTTCCGCTGGTGCTTATTCTCTCATCTCCGCTTGTAAGTTAAAGAGGCAGCAAGGGCCTTCCAAAAATTAGGCATCTGGGCATCACCTAAAACTCAATAATGAAACTGGCAGCCATTATGAACACCAAGAAGAGGACCATGAGGCCAGACTTGGTTTATCCAACCAATACACAGCTGAGCAAGCTCCAAGTTAATGTTCTCTCTTAAGTGGCCCTAGATGATTTGGAGGCTTTGTGAAGTTTAGCTCTTTTTCTCTCTAAAGTGTGAAACAAAAATAAAGGAAATTCATATTTAAATATTAAGTCACAGAGTGAAGTCATATGTCTCTGGACTCTGCATTCATTACTGAATTTCAGCTTGTTAGAGTTTCCACTATATGCATTATAATGGCAACTTGAAAATAAGATCGAAAGAACTTTATACCCTCTCAAAAGGCCAGTAAAGAATTGATGTGTTTAGATGGCAATCAATGAAAAAAAAAAAACAATTTTCAAGAACTGGGTGGAGCAGGCGCACATTGATTATGAGCTCAGGGTCCCTGAAGGGGCGGATGATCAGCAGCTCTCAGCTCTCATTTCATCCACTGTGTTGGAGAAGAGGAAGTGTTTAGGTGGATCTGGACCTCACAGCCAGGCAGTCCGAGAAGGCATCAGGACTCGGATATTCCTTGCAAGCACCAAAAGAGCTGACCTCCTTGGAAGCCACCACTGGCTTCCGCTCAGTAAATCTCCCTGGAGCCCTTGAAGCCAAACCCAATTTGGAGGTTCAGAGTTGCTTGCCAATGGGAGTATCTGTAAGAACCGGAGGCAGGATTTGTGCTCTTCAGATCTCTTGCTGCCTCCTAGGCTTGTAGACTTAGCCCAGAGAGCTGTCTGCTTGTTCTGACCAGCTCATTACAGATGTTAAGGTGAGAGAGTGTGTGCCTGCCCTGCCCAGTTCTTGAAAATTGGTCACTTTCCTTGAGTGCATCTAAACAGAGCAAGTCTGGCGTCCAGCTGTTCCTCTACAATAAGCTTTTGTAGCCTGTGCAACTTCACTCTGTTGAGCAAGCCCAGAATAGTCTTCTGGTTTCTTCCCTAAGCTTTCAGCCTGTTTTTCTAGGGCTTTTTACTGAGGTGCACTGAGTCACATAGGATGTGGTTATCAGCTGTCAAGAAGGGCGTAGGACACGTTGCAGATAGAATAAAATTTTTTTATACATATTATGGCTCACTCAGCCTACCTTGGAGGGGGGCTGGCGCAGCATGTGGTGCCGGGGATTGACTGTTGTCCCTGAGGTTGTCTAAGCTTGCCTAAGTGGGCACTTTAGACTGCTGGGCATCTCACAGGCCCTTCTTTTTTTTTTTTTTTTTTTTTTTCACAGTACTGGGGATTGAACTCATTTCCCTGCACTAGCCAGGCAAGTGCTTATTCTACTGAGCTATCTCCCCAGTAATTTCTAATGATCAATTCCTGGCATATTGCTCAAGGCACAGATGCTTCCAGTCCACCTCAGGGCACAGTACGGTTTCAGCCCATGACCTTGCTTTTAGCTTAGGTAACGTCTGTCACTGTTTCCCCTCACGTCCCGGCCCCACCTCAGGCGGATCCTTAACAACCTGGCGATTCGGCTTGCTGGAAATCTCCTGGGCATGTTCACATGTTGTGGCTATCTTGTTTCGAACTTTCTAAAGCATTCAGAATAAGGAGCTCCTCACAATCGGAGGGTGATGAATTTTGAGGTGGACAGATTTTGAGTGGGAGACTTGGAGGTAGGTTTTGCCCAGGACATTTTGCCCGGAGCAGAGCTGAGGCCATTCAAGGACTAAGGCAAATGACACCCCAGCCCTCCGGGCTCTTGCCGGCTGCCCTCCCTCTAACGTGAATCAGTCTATATTTCCCAGTGGCCTGTCAAAAGAAGAATTCGTAAGAAGCAATGTAAGTTTTAACTCTTCCTTTTGTTTCCCCTTCAAAAAGCTTGTCACAAGTGCCAACCAGTTCTGTAAAAGATGCGACCAATGACAACATCACCATATTCACCAGGATCCTGGATGGGCTCCTGGACGGCTACGACAACCGACTGCGGCCCGGGCTGGGAGGTGAGTGCCCCTGCCCGGTGGAGAAAGCCAGGCACCGGGGAAGCTGCGCCTGCGCCTGTGCCTGCACCTCCAGCTCGCGGCTACAGTGACTCCCACATGTCTGAGAGAGCCCTATGGCTGGGCTCAGACCTGCTGGCTGCCCCGCCTTTGCATCTCTTGTCATTTTCATGCTGCTGAAAGCCAGGGGGAAGTGGTCTCCCTTTAGTGTCCTACAAACTCCGAAATAATCAGACTCCACCAGTTCTTAGGCAGATTAAAGCTCATAGTACTCTATGTTAAGATATAATAAGAAATTAACATGAGATTGCTACTTTTGTGCAGATTAGGTTTTATTTTATTTTATTTCATGTTTGTGGCCGGCTCAGCCTGCCTTGGGGGCAGGGGTGGCATGACACGTAGGTGCCAGGGATCAAACCTCGGTCCCTGTGCTTTCCTAAGCTTGCCTAAGCAGGTGCTTTAGACCACTAAGGTATCTTGCCAGCCCCCGATCAGGCTTTAGAACCTGTTGTTTGGTATAATTGCCCTTTACCTTTGCGTCACTTACGTTTCGCTTTCCTCTGTGGCCAAGGTCCCACCCTTGGCAGCAGCCAGCCTCTGTTTGCAGGGCTGTGTGTGAAGCCGGCATGGTGCCGAGCTCTGTCTCTGCTGTCCTGTCTGTACATGCACAACTACGAGAAACTCTACTTTATCAATTAGGCACAGAAAGAGATTAACAGTAACTAACAGTGAAATGGAGAACCGTAACACGGCACAGCACATCGCCAAGCCAGGAGAATGTTCCTACACTGAACTCCCTCTCACCTCCAGCAGAGTGAACTCATACAGCTTTGACACAAATAGGTGAAGCACAAAAAAATCCAAACACACACACACACACACACACACACACAAGTACTGCAAAGAAACAGTGACTTTTAATCACACAGCAGCACAACTGTGGCGATGTCCAGGGGACACATGGCCACCTCCGGATTTGTTTGCATCTGTGGATGTTTGTAATGCGAGGTCTGTATATATGAAATATCGCAGCTCGCACGTCCATGAGTCGGAAACTTACGGTACTATAATACAAGTGGGAACTCTTTACGCCTGGAATTTTCCATGTGGTAGTTTTAGGCCCATGCTCACAGTGAGTAGCTGCAGGGGGCGAGGGTGAAAGAGGCCGCTCACAAGTGCAAGGAAATCGATGAGCTGGTTGGAGGGGGTGCTTTCAGGCACACAGGCAGGTGTGACTTAATGTCATGCTGAGAGTGACGTGCAGCCCCCCGGAGCAGTGTAGACACACCGCCTTGGAACTTGCTCCACAAGTCGGGGCTTAGTTCTTTTCTTACATTTGCATTTTTAACAAAGAGATTTTTGTAAAGCACAAGTTGCTTTCTCTGTTCAGCGGAAAAGTTCCCCAGGACCCTCCGTCCCCTCCTAACACTCCTAATCTTCGAAGATTACCCCGTAGGAGGGTCCCGGATGCGGAGGTCTGCGGAGCAACCGTTGGCCCGCACAGCCTCTGCTGCCCTGGCAGCCTGCCTGAGAGCCAGGCGGATGGTGCCAAGGTCCAGCAGGCAGACTAGCAGGCACGGTCATCTCGGGGTGCAGGCACACTCCTCTCAGGGTGCAGCGTGTCTCTGGGAGGAGCGAACACACAGGGGCCGATGCGCTGATGGGCTGTACAAGTAGGCAGTGGCCTCTCGGGAGGCCCGGGACAAAAGCTGGGTGAGTGTGGGGCCTGTGGTGTCCCCGCTGGTGGCCCAGGGCGACCCAGTGTTGGCTGTGGCATTCTGAATGCGGCCTCTGCACAGGAATGCAGACTTCCACCGCCACCACCACAGCGATGCCCAGGCACACGGAAGTGCCCTGCCCCACAGTATCATTGCTCACTTTTATCTTCTATGTATTTCCACTAATTTGAATTTAAATACCAGTCTCCCATCATAAGCATTTCTAACCATTTAAAATGTGATAAAGAAGGAGCTGGTCTTGCTTCTCCACAGCTCATGGAGCATGCTGGGCACAGGTTTTCAAGGGTCCAACTTATGAGGACGCATGGGGTCACTAAGCTTTGGGCAGTGTTGGGAATTGGACCCGGGGCCCTCAGCCGGCTAGGCGGATGCTGATCCCCGGGCCGCATGGCCTGTGTGACTCCATGTCAGCCTCTCTACTCCTCTGAGTACCCAGCTCTCCCAGGCCACTGTTCGTGGGAGGGCAAGAGCAAGCTTGGCGAGCTGGCACTTTGCCTCGGGTTTAGAGAAGGAACAGAAGCTCGGGAGCTCTTCTCCCGACCAGGACAGGCTCAGCCTGGTGTCCACAGTGGGGGGGAGAGTTGTTCTCTGTCCTTGACTGACCCTGACTTGTGTAGGTGACAGGTAGAGCCGCTTGGCTTCCCTGGGTGTGGGGTCACGTCTTCCAACCCCATCAGACCCATCCTCAAGCCCTGGCTGGCCGGCGGCCTACACCACAGAGCCACTGCATGGTGCAGGTGCATGGCGGACTTGCACAGGGCAACCTGCGTCTGTGTTTCAGAGCGGATCACTCAGGTGCGGACCGACATCTACGTTACCAGCTTCGGCCCGGTGTCAGACACAGAGATGGTAGGTGCCGGGTAGCCCCAGGGATCACTCTGAAAGACCCTCAGGGTGGCCACAGGCCCCTCCTACTCAGGTGTCGCTTCCCTCTGCACTAGGAATACACCATCGACGTGTTCTTCCGACAGAGCTGGAAGGACGAGAGGCTGCGGTTCAAGGGGCCCATGCAGCGCCTCCCCCTCAACAACCTGCTCGCCAGCAAGATCTGGACCCCAGACACCTTCTTCCACAATGGGAAGAAGTCCATCGCACACAACATGACCACGCCTAACAAGCTGCTGCGGCTGGAGGACGACGGCACCCTGCTCTACACCATGCGGTGAGCGGCGCCCGCCTGGGGCAGGGCTGGGCGTGGGGCTGCAGGGCAGCCGGGGTGGGCCAGCCGGGCGAGGGATCCACTGATCCTGCAAGGGGTTCACAGCCTGAGCTGTATGCGCATGTGCGCCTGCCAGCACCGAGGCGCACAGAGGTTCTTCGGTGGCTGGGGAAGCGTGGGCGTTCGTCATTTGCACTTTTTTAAATTCAAGTTCAAGACCATGTCTGGAGTAATGAGTGACCCAGATCGTGTAACATAGGGAAAACCTACTTTGTAAGAATTTCTTTCCAGAAACGTGGAAAGAACCTCTTTGTTGCAGTTGTACAAGTTTTCTAAGTTTTAAAAGCCCATTTTCATAATTTTAGTATTTCAAATTTAAAATACCCAGTAGTTGGTTTTTCTCTGAATTATTCATTGCCCCTTAGTAAACTGATGAACTGACCAAAGAGAAAGGCTGCTTTGTAGCTTTTCAAAGTGTCCGTGGTGGGTGGGCTCTAGCAGGCTTCAGAAAATATTTTCAAAATGATTTAAGAACCCACGAAAGTCAACTAAAAAAGGGCACATGCATTTATGTAGAAAATCATGGACGTACCCTTACTGCAGTTTTTCATGGTAAATTTCATATTTTAAAGAAAAAATCACAATGGAAACAGTACCAGAGCTTTCACGTTGGGAGGCTGTGTTTCCTAACATGTGTCCTCCGGGACACTCGGACGTCTGCCCTGCTCCTCCTCACAGGGACCTCAGCCTGTCGCCCCCATGGGCTGGCACACGGGGGTGGGCTCCAGCATCCCTGGGCTGTGCCCCATCAGACAGAGAAACACATTGGGAAGCTGGGAGGTCGTGCTAGAGCTGAGCGTACCCCTCCATCTCTGTCCTGGGAAAGGAAACACAGAGGGAAACCGGGTGCGCACTCAGCCGGGTGAGCCAGGAGACAGACGCCGAGGTCTGTCCAGCAGCATCCTAGGAGCCCTCATGTGGTTGTCATTGGTTACTGACATAGACTGACTCAGATGGAGCATGATTTGTTTCTAAGGTAAAAAATGCTCCTGTTCCGCAGTTGAGATGCAGTTAGAGACTGCCGCTAGGCCCCGCAGGCTGCCCCTAGGAGAGGAAGCGTGCAGTTTCGTTTCTAGAAGGCAAAGCACCCACAAAGCATCCATAGCCTCTCCTGCACCACCGCTGCAGCGGGGGAGGAGCCAGGATCGTTATTCAGCATGCACAGGAGCTGGGGACTGTGACAGTGACAGGCTGCTCAGTGACAGGGTGCTCACCTCACACGCTGGAGGCTCAGGGCTTGGTTCCCCAGGACAAAAATTAAAGCAAACTAGAAAGGGAGGTGGTAGGAGAGAGCCCCCTGCTGGACACCATTTACCAGGCACAGGCCCACTCTTCTGCTGTCCTCGCTAGCCCTGCCAGCAGGGGATATGGTGACCATGACCACCAGAGAGAGCTCAGCTCGGCAGAGGAGGCGTTTCCCAGTCGGTCCAGGTGCCCTCGGCCGACAGCAGGGCAGCCAGCGCTTAGCTCAGGTCTGAGCAGCGTCCTGACTGGCTCCACACTTGGAAACCGAAGGCCTGCACAGTGCAGGCCTGGAGCAGCCCTAGGGGCGCCCTCTCACCCTGTGCTGTGCCCAGGAGGAAGCCGAGAGAGGGGAGGGGACCTGCTGGCACCAGTGGGTGGCACCTGTGTGCGCAGAAGCTGCTAATGAGCTGCAAAGGTGATAATGAGTCTCCTTCTTCAGCCGTGTGCAACATTTGGAAAGTGAAAATAGTTGCCGTTCGCGTTATGAATTTTAATGTGATAGCGCCACGGCCACAGGCGGGAGCCCCACATCGATTTGGCAGAGCGGGTGAAGCGCCAGTGCAGATGACTGGAGAGCTGACGGGCACGCGGTGAGGGGACGTGTCACGGCAAGAGAAAACGAGCAGTGTGCAAGCCAGGGTGCGCCTTGACACAGTAATTCTTCGGTGCGGTCCCTCTTGCGGAAATCACTAGGAAGAAGGACCTCTCTGCGGGCACAAAGGTGTCTGTTAAGACATTACACTTCCAATGACGAACACTGGAAGAAATACTTTAGAGAGGTATAATTTTCAGATAAACTCGTATTGTTGTTAGCTTTGTGCCTAATTGAAATGACCAAAATTCAAGGTTCTGAGCTAGGGGATAAGCGTGGGCAAACACCTGGAAATGCTGGAAAATATAGAGTAGCTGCTTTTTTAAAAAGGTAACTTCAGAACAGTCTTGAAAGGTAAAAACAAAAAGCAACAACAAAGAAGGGATTGTAGTGGGTAAAAATGTTAATGTAGAATTTCCACCAAGGCCCAGAAGTCCTGTTCGCTAGCACTGAAGCCGCTCACGTTGAGCTGAGGGACTTCCTGCCACGGGTGACTCAGGAGCTGCAGTGGTAGGCAGCTGATGCCGCCTGGCCCTGAAGGCCTGGCCAGCAGGCCTTGGCACCTCCTGGTCCTCGTCAGCAGCTCTAGCTTCTGGGACTTCCTGTTGCCCGTGAGTCACTCTTTGTAAGCGCTGAAGATAGAACTTAAGACTGCTCAGGGTGAGCCTGAGGCTAACTTCACCCATTGCCCACTGGGTCCTCAGGAGATGACTCTTGGGGCTGGGTGTGGCGCAGTGGGAAGGCCCAGGACCTTCAGATATTCCTAGCTGCCAAGGTGGCCTCTCTGTGTGTCCTCGGGAGTTGAAAGTGTCAGCTCACAAGCTGACCTCCCGCACAGGCCGGCGCAGCAGCGCAGGCCTACATCACCTGTTACACTCCCCTCAGAGTCCTGGGGGACCCCCACTGCTGCAAGCCCTGCCAGTGGGGACCAGACTACACTTTGCTGCCCCGGGAAAGGATTCAATCTAAGATTTCCAGCGCACTTTGTGCAGAGTCCCTATCACTTTCCCATCACGGTCAAGTGAAAATGTTGCAAGCCAGGCATCCGAAGGCCGGGCAGCTGGTGGAAGCCTGTCTGCTCGGAGTGCCTGAGCAAGCCGAGCGAGGGTTGTACACAGGCATTCCTGGTTTGTGCTTCTCTAGTCAGGCAGGGTGCTCAGATGCCGTCCATGGAGGCCTCAACACAGGCACCTCCCCCAGCCAAGCTGCCCCCTTTGGGAGTGTAGAGGAGGAGGTGCAGAACCCACAGAGGGGCTTTAGTCACCTAGCCCTCCACTGTTGTAGAACACACAGCAGAGTAGAGTGACGGCAGGTCCCGGATGCGTGCGTGGCTGTCACCTTGACCAGCGTTAACCACTGCTTTTGTTCCTGGCATAGCTACTGGAAATCCTCGAGTGGCAGTCGGTCCAGATGCCCCAGCCAGAGAGTACCTGTAGTGCACGGGGAGCCACGTCTTTCTGGGAGTGGGCCACGGCTTATGAGACCGTGGCACTAGGAGTGAGTGAGCTGGCAACAGTGGCTGCCGCCCTGCGTGGTAACAGGATGAGCGCTGCCACGGTTCCAGATGTTGGGCCCCCAGCAGGAGGGCAAGCCCCTCCCTAGTGTGAAGGTGCATCCGCTCTCCCACGCTGGACCCTAGGGCCTGGCGCTCAGAGCTGAGGAGGCCTAGTGTGGCTCAGGATTTCAGAGGTCCAGTCAGCAGCTGCCGGCTCCCAGGTGGGAGGGTGTGCGGGGGCAAAGCCGTTTACTTCCTGGCAGCAGAGAAGTGGGGGGAGGCACAACCTGACCCCAAGGTCGCACCTGGAGGGCCAGTGGAGTTGGCACTCAAATTTAATGATCCCAGCTGGGCAGGGGACCACACCTAGCGAGCAAGGGCTTTCTGGAAGCAGGCTCCGCTGGGAACACCTGTTTCTCCTGCCTTAGGACACCTGGTGGCACTTCCACCTTCCATCCCTGCCCGGGCGACACGGAGAACAGGAACGCACCCTAGGGTGTCGCTGCATCAGCCAGCGTTTGTAGAGAAACACCCTGAATGTAAGATACACACATGCAGCAGGGTTTACAAGGTCGGCTTCCAGGGGCCACCTGTAGGCCAGCTTGGGAGGGGGCGGAGTCGGAGGTCCCAAGGGTGCAGTCCAGGGCCCCGGCTTGCAGCTCGCTGCGGAGTCCTGCTAGAGGCTGTCACAGGCGACAGCACCCGTGGTGGAAGCCAGCGGTCCCTCGTCGGGCTCCCTCTGGGCTCCGTCCAGGCTGCAGCCTCTAAGCTGGCACCGGGCACGCTCAGGGCGGGGCCTCTGTCTGCAGTAATCCACTCAGCCCGGCGCTGTGTGCGTGCGACCGGTGGCCGACATCGCCTCTGTAGCGGACCCCGCAGCAGCGCGGAGCACAGCGAGAGCAGGCCGCGTACAGCACAAAGCGCGACTCTGCCGCTCTCCTGCGCATGGTCCACCGGGGCGATGCCCTCTGAGGTAGCCGGGTGTAGTGACCGCCCGGCCCGCTGGGCTTTCACTGTAGGGCAGCCAAGCACTGCGTGGAATTGAGGGAAGGGCGTCGTGAGGAAAGGGGCAGGCTTGGGGGCGAGGCTTCCGTGTCCCTCAGTGGCCAGGAGGCCCTGATCACTTCCCATCCGTCATTGTCTGTAGAGCTGTGGTTTCTAAGACTCCTGAGAACCGCTGCTAAATACCTGTGCACCCCTGGAACGGCCACTAGAGGGCAGAGCAGCCCTACTTTTGTGCTGCGCTTGACTCCTTTCCTTAAATGGAAATACTGAAGGAAATTCTTACGTCGAATGTATTCGTTTCACAGATTAGTGGATTTAAAGCAAGCGGTACCCGGGCCCACAGCAGGGTCGCTGGGTGCTGAGAGGGTGTGGAGAGACGGCAGCACAGCTATGCAGACTCACGCATGGCAGTCTGTGATTAATAAGCGCTTTCGTAAACCCGCCGATCGACTCTTTCAATTTTTAAGTTGACGTTTATTTTCTAATGGCGAGAAACAAAATGTAAACATTGAAAACCAGAAACTCGTGAAGTATAACATCAAGAAAGTGAAGAGCATGAATCCGTTGACATGTATCTTGTGCTTGTGTTGTTTGTACGGGCAAATGCACATATATATGTATTTCTGCATCTCAAAAATAAAAATTAGAAAGGACTGGGGATGTAGCTCAGTGAGAAAGACTTGGATTTAACTTTTTTTGGGGGGGGTGTCTTTTTGAGACAGGGTCTTGCTATGCAGTTCAGGCTGGCCTTGAGCTCACTTTTGTAGCCCAGGCTGATCTCAAACTTGTACTGATCCTCCTGCCTCAGCCTCCCAAATGCTGGGATTATAGGCGGTTTTAACTTTTGTACTGCAAAAAAATATATCCCAGAGGACACAGAAGGGTAGCACGTACACCCAGTGCCATTTTACATGAGGGGCCTGAACGCACACCTGCAGATTTTGGGTTCCACAGGGCATCCTGGAACCAGTCTCCTGTGGACCCCAGCAGAAGCAGGTGCTCCATGCAGTCCTGGAGCCAGGCATGAGGCGAACAGGTCTGGAAGGAGTGTGACAACAGACGGGATGCACACACCGCGTGCAGCCAGACATGCCCTGCTCCCAGGCCTACACTGGGGAGGGAGGCGCCAGAATTCACTGGCACTGGCCCACTCGGTGCCTGGGTTTCTACCAGCCTTGCGCAGCTCGCTGCACAGACCCTGCGTGTAGGATACAGCCGAGATGTTGCACACGCATCGTGCTGCTCCTTTGGTTGGAAAGCATGGCCAGAATCGTTCTGGACCTCCTGGGAAGGACCACGGTCCACAGAGCTTGAGGCCAAGGCAACCCAGCCTGTCCATGATTTTGAACTGCCAGGCGCACATCTCCTCAGCGACGAGACTGTCCCAGCAGGCTGGTGCTCTGAGTCTGTGACCCCTGCCATCCTAAGGTCCTGGCCATCTGTGGCTGTGACCCCTACCTGGTTAGAGAGAAGCAGGACTCCTGCTGTCACCCTGTTTAGCTGGCATCTTGGGCTCCGCTGCCCAGGCAAGGACCTTCTCAGAGAGGGCCCCCTGGATGCAAAGGGCCACCTTCCAGGTTCTCGGGACCCTCCAGTGGGAGCAAGAGTCATCAGTGGACACCCTGGCTGCCTGGCTCTCCGACTCCGCGCAGGTGCTCGCCCTCAGCCATGGTGCAGTGAAGCCCACGTAGCTGGCGGTGTCTGAGCGGAAAGGAGTGCGGGGCTGCCCTGCCCCATCCTCTGCAACATCTGCCTTAGCCCTTCTTAGGTACCAGGTGTTGCCAAGCTAGAAATTCCGTGACTCTGCAGAACTGAAGAACAGCCCAAAAAGTGGTGCCATTGTTACTCTGATTTACAGACGAGCCCGGGGAAGTAGGCGAAGCTGGATACACGGTAAATCACGCATTAATGAAGCCCAGATGCCCATGGCCACCTGCCTGGCACTTTAATACAACCTCCAAGAACCCCTAAGGGAAGCCTGCACGCGCTTTGGTCAGCAGTGCTGAAATCCTCACTGCCAGGTGGCAGAGCCGCGCACGCCGAGGCCCGAGGCCCGCCAGGGTCAGGAGCACCCTGGAGCCGCCCTGTGCAGGCCCTCCCCGGCGGTTGTGCAGCCGCTGGCCTCGTCCCCACACCCTGGAGCCCTTGCTGGGACGGACGCACCTCCACAGGCCGAAGAGAAAGCCTCTCCTCCTTCCTGGTGGCCAGGGGGAGAAGCGGCCCTCGCTGGCCCCTGTGAATGTGGCCTGGTGGCTGGAGGAGGGTGGCCTTCTCTCACACACGCGCTCCCCGGAGGCCCCAGAGGCCGAGAAGACCCTGACCAGCAGCCAGGAGCGCAGGGTGCGGACGCAGAGGAGCGCTTGGCGCGGGAGCCGGGCCGATGCAGGCCTTCCTCGATTTCCCCCAAACTGCCTGGTGATGCAGCGCTGGCCCTTGATGGAGAGGGAGGGCAGGGCGGCGTCTCGGGCTGTGGTGCTGCCCGAGCAGCCCGGACCCTGAGGCTTTGGTCGCCGTCTTTTTTCCTACAGTCTCACTGTCTGACACAGCCGCCAGCAGGCATCTATAATATTAAAGCTAAAGTTGGAAGCGCGTAGCTCAGTTTCCTGAGTTATTAGCCCTGTCTGCGGCAGGCAGGCTCTAGATGTGCCAGTTGCTTCCACCTGGGGCAGCACATTTGCGCAACATTGATGTCCCCACACAGAGCTCCTTTGAAAATCCAGCCTGATCTCAGAGATAGCAACACGGCTTCAGGGTCCTATTTTTCGTATAGTGACCCCTAATATAAGAGCTAAGCCACAGACATGTGTGCGCGCGCGCGCGCGCACACACACACACACACACACACACACACACACACCCCAACGGACACCAGCAGCAGGCAGCTCCAGGTGGCATGGCAGTGCCACACAGGAAGACACCAGGAATTGATGGCCAGAGGGCTGAGGGAATCCTTCAGCTAGACTGAAGACTCACAATATTTTGTGGGAAGTTAATTCAATGGAATGCTACGTCTTTTAATGATGGCGGTTATTTTAGAAGGATGCGCTATTAAATGTTACCATAGGTTTATAAGAACGAGTTAGCATTGAACTTCATTTTTTTCCAATGGGAGCTAGTTTTCTCCAACAGTATTAATGGGATCAGTGGCTACATACTTTAAAATATAACCTTGACATTGTTGTCACATGAAGAAGACAGAGAACACAGGTGGACTAGAGGAGGTGCCCTCAGTTTGGACTATGAGAGGCCAGGAAGTGTTTCTCTGAAAACATTTCTGGATCTCTCTGGTGAGCTGGAGGCAGTGGCATTGGCCAGGTAAGAGTGGATCACTTGAGTGTGTAAGGAGGTGAGAAGCTAGAGCGGGTGTGTGAAGTGTGTTCTTGCACACTGAGCTTGGACTGAGGAATCTGCTGTCTTGTGAGAGAAGGGAATGGTGGCCTAGAGGGGTCTAAAAGGAATGTCGGGAGCCCAAAGGTGAAGACTCCAGCAGGCGGTGGACCGTGGCCAAGGGGATGAAGACCTAAGCAGGTCTGCTGTGTGGCATCTTCGAGCATTTGGACCACATCTGGCCCCGGTGATGTGAGGTAGATGTTGGCACAGTCCTCCTGTCTGTCTTGTGAAGGGCTCCCCACCCCCCCAAGATGATGACTCCAAGAAGGAGCTTCTGGAAGGCACTCGGCCTTTCTTGAGGGCATCTGAGAAAAGCTGAATTCGGCTTAAGCATGTCACGCCTGTGTGACCTCTGAAACAGCTATGTGAAGATATCGACCACAGACCAAACTGCGCTCCAGTGGACCCTGAGTCCCCACCCTCAGCCACTGCGTGGCCGCTCAGTCTCCTCCCGCAGGCAGAGCTGAGCCACGGCATCTGCAGGGGACCTGTTGCCCACGCCAGCATGGTGGACACCAGTCTCCCCTGGCAGTGGTCCAGAGAATGCACCCTTAGGGACGCCTCTGCATGCAGCGCACTCGGTCGGCCCCAGTACACAGCATGGTCTCGTGTCCCGTAACCCCGTGTGCTCTCACTTGCATCTACATGTTCTTAGTGTGTGACTGAACTGAGAGGGCACCAGCACTGAGGACCTTGGTGGGAGAGGAGGCACACTGTGTAGGAGTGCGTGTGTGTGTGTGCGCGTGCGTGTGTGTGTGTGTGTGTGTGTGTGTGGGCTAGGGTGGGTGAGTGGGTGTGAGGATATGTGTGTGTGTGTCTGTGTGTGTGAGGACCTGTTTGTGTGTGTGTGTGTGGTTATTGGAGTGCACATATGAATGGCTTGCTAGTCTCTCGTATGCGTGGTACCTGCAGACGTGGACCCTAGTGTGAGCGTGTGGCTTGCGTAATGACTGGTGGACACCTGCCCGCTGCTGACCTCCCATACATAGCTCCTGCCTGCGTGGGCGACGGCGCCTGGCTGCTCCCTTCAAGCTGCTCCTCATTACGGGGTCCGGCTTGTTTATTAGAACGCGCATTTGTGTGAACCTTAGATGTCAGATTTACATCATTCATATAACTTGATTTCTGCCTCGAGTTCATGGTTCCTAGGAAATACAGCGTCTCTGTGTTTTGAAGGACAGATTCTGCCATTTTTTTTTTAACATATTCTTAATTTTTTAACTTAAGCTAGGCATTTAGATTACTGTCATGTGCTCTGGAAATTCTACACTCCCACACCCACGATGCTGGCTCTGGGTGTCACACACTTAGAGAGGTTTTAAAGCCAATCTCATAAATTCTGAGTTGCCGGTCACCTGGGCCACTATTTCTGTAGCCGAGTGACCAGCCAGTTGTTTGACAGATATTTAAATTCTTTAAGCCAAAACCAAACCAGGCCCCAGCAGAAGCCTCATCCCCTGAGCCATGTCGCAGAGCCTGCGCAGGGGTTGAGCACCTCCAGGGCGCCCACCTGCCCGGTGCATGGCCGCGTCCTGCACGGCACGTTCTGCTTGTGCAGAGCCTGTGACCGTCCACGGATGGACAGCTTGGGCTTTCTTGGGCCTCTGCTTAGGATGTGTCCAGTCTTCCACAATGTCCTGGGATCTGCGGAAGTCTTACAGCCCTCACCGCGCCCCTGCACCACAGAGCTCTCTCTCCCGGTCGCTCCGCCCTCGCCTTCCTGGCCTCTCTGCGGCTGGCCGTAACAACACAGTTGCCTTGAACCACACTGAATGCAGCTTGGAAATTTTCCAACGTAGGAGAAACCCGGGCAAGCCCTTGAGCTAACCCCGCAGGCCCGGACGGGCCACAGTGGGTAGCGAGCCTTCCTGCGATGAGGTCTGCGTGCCCGCGCCAGAACTCTTTGCAGAGCTGGGGATGGGGCCGGGCCGCTGAGCTGCCGCTGGCCACGCCCACTGAGTGGCCACGCCCACTGAACGTCAGAGGCGTTTCCCATAGCAAGCATCCTGCTAGCTTTCGTGAGGTTTTTCGGGGATTCTGGGATGCCAGAAGACACTGAATAAGATCGTTCCTGCCCGTTTATTAATCCCCTGGATGGGTAGATTTTAGGATTCCCTGAGCTGCTGGTCCTGCGGACCCCACCTTTACTTCTTCCCCAGATACTTGAACGCATCTACCGTGTGCCACATTTTTGTCACACATCTTACTCGGGGGCTTTAATATTTAATACTGTCAGATAAATTTAATAAGCTCTTTTATAGGGGATCCTGGCGCTGGAATTTTAAGTACTAGAAGCTCAACCTGCTGTGCCCCTGGCTGCCTCTGCTTTATGATATTGGACGCCCTGTACTCTGTGGGCCCGGAAATGCTGAGCTTCTTGGAGCTGAGCTTTGAATCTCATTTTAAGAGAGAAATTTCTCAGCATCTGTGTTCTGATCTCTCTTGTAGCAACTTTTTATTGCTCAGGTTTCATTTATTGTTCCACGCTTGATCTCTTAATGTTTGCTTACTGCTGGGTATATGAACACCCAGAAAAAAAAAAATATTTCCTCTACCCCAGATGTGAGTGTTAAAAAGAAATAGTCAGATTAATCAAAATAGATCAATAAGGTTTAGGCCCTAGAAATAGGATAGCTTTTAAAAATTATCAAATTTGCATGAGTTCCCCAACCTGGGTAAGAACGGCTGACATCTTTCGCATGGCTGAGGGAGAATGAAAACCGGAATGAACGGCACCGGGTTCGGGGAACCCCGTCAGCCCAGCGCGATCCTGGCGGCCGTGCTCACGCGCATCCTCATTTGGTTCAGGCACACAGATGAATCAACTGCTCATGAAATCTTGAAATATAAATTTCAAAACTTGGGATGATTTCTAGATAGAAGTTAGTTATGTTATCTTAATAGAAGGCTTTTAAGCATAGTATTCTAATCTTTTAGAAACCAAAACAGGAATCATTGTAATGCAACTGTGTTGGAAAGACTTTAAATTTTCAGCGCATACGCCGTGTTCGGCTGTTTTTACCAGATTGCCCTTCGCTGGGCCTATGCCCTGTGGTGTTTGAAGCGGGTCAGTCTCACTGCCTCCTCCTGGCTGGCTACTGCTTGCTCCCCTGGCCCCGCTGCAGAGCAGCTGTGCTTGGCCTCTCGTCTCTGCCACAGTCGAGACCCCTGATGTGGACTTGGGTGCAGCCAGGGTTAAGTTGGAGGTGAAGAACGAGCCCCGCAGCACTGATCCGGCTCAGGCACAGCTGCAGTGGCCCAGGGCAGCCGCGGAGTATGGCCGTGCAGGAGGCGGGAGCCAGGAGCCCGAGGCACCGGCTCCAGCGTGCGCTGCTCCGCACCGATCAGTGAACGCATTCGGCTAAGCGAGGTTTCCGTGGAGTGGACGAACTTGAGACAAATGTTTGGCTCCGTGTTGCAAACTGCAGTTATCGTCCCTGGAGAGTCGGCCTGGTCTGAGCGGTGCACACGCAATGAGCATGACATCATCAGTGATGGCTTAGTGGCAAAGCCGCGCACGGGGACATGCTTGCCTTGAAGGAATAAGCTAGGCTGCTTTGGTTGTTACGGACATAGGAGTACAGGAGAGAAAACTCTAGTGATTGGAAGATTGGCATCAGGGAGGACTCGAGAGGGGTTTCCAGAGGAGGAGCAGGGTTAGCTGAATGCCTAGCAGCAGTGGCGTAGGCTTGTGCACAACACACACACACACACACACACACACACACACACACACACTGATGAGGAGCAGAAAGAAGAGAAGCCATGCCCCAACTGCTTTCCCTAGAAATCGCCTCACACATTTCTCAGATCTCAGCATTGCACCAATTTCCTATTATTACTCTAACAAATGATGACCGAAAGCCTGCTGGTATCAAGCACACAGTGTTAGTCTCAGAGGTATTAAAATTCAGGAGGCCGTCAGCCCCAGATGAGCTTTACTGGGGCAGAACCCAGCCACGGCGGCCCCACGCTGCGTAGGGCTCCAGCATGGGCTCCATGCGGTGCCCAGAGCCTCGTGGCCAGGTTCTGTGGCCCGGGCTCCGCCCTCCACGTGTAGGCTGATACAGGCAGCAGGCTGTACACCCAGCCCGCCACTGCACCCGTGCTGTATCTCATCTCATTTCTCCTTCTTATTTCTCCTGCATCTGGGCCCTCCCCTTCTTAAGACCCTAACTCACAGCTACAAAGACCTTTCTTTGTTTTAGGTAAAGTGACAAGGTGAGGCCTTTGATTTTTTTGTTTGTTTGTTTGTTTTTGTACCAGGGATCGAGCTCAGGACCTTGCGCTTGCCAGGCAAGCGTTTATTCCACTGAGCTATCTCCCTGGCCCCTAGCCCTTGTATTTTTGAGGGCCACTACTTAGCCTCTGCAGTGGTTTCTAGGGTTTCCAGTTTTTGAATTCCATATCACCGCAGACACAGTTCAGCCATGGCTGCTGCTGCCGCTGTGTGGTGCAGTGTTTCTCCTGTACGCTTTCCAGGGCCTTGCTGTGCATCTATTGTCTCGCCAGCAGGACTCTGGGGGCCCTCTGCTCCCCAGTGTGTGTCTGGGCATTTCACTGTGGTCTGAGGCTTTTCTCCCTGTCCCTCACTTCCCTGGGAGCCCCACTTGAGTGCCATTCACACCCCTACTTCTGTAATGGCCTATTGGGTTGACCTGTGCCTTTGCTATCACGTGGCTCAGAGCTTCCCAGCTGCTGCTCACTGCCAGCCACAAGACCACATCCACGTTTTCAGTCACAATGACCGTTCTCTTCTCTACTCACTTCCTTTTGATACCAGAACAGATTATCTCAGACTTCACATTGTTTTGCGTCTTGTAGTTCTAGGGATCAGGAACAAAACAGGCCTCATGAGGCTGAGGTCGTAGCGTCCACAGCCACCTCCTCTCTGTGAGCTCTTGGGAGCCTCACTCTCTTCTTCCACTCAGGAGACCCTGTACTCCTGGGCTCAACCCCGCCTCATTCCCACCCCTGCCTCCGTCACTGTCTCCATGTTTTGCACTCTTGCCTGCCTTTACAAGGTCCCTTGTCAAAATGTTGGTCCCACATGGATAATCCAAGATTATCTCTCCTTTTTGGAAATCTTAATCTTAAATTATATCTGCAAAACCCATGATCATGTGAGATAACATACTCACAGGGTGGGGAGCTTGGTGTCTTAGGAAATGTACATATGATCTGTTATGGTTTCCATCTTACGATGTCCCCCAAAGCACCTGTATGTGTGACTTTAGGGGGGTGTGTGTGACCAGGTCACAAGTGTGAGACAGTCACTTCTAGACTCCTCCACTGATGGGATTTTAGCTGGGTGTGATGTTGGAAGGGAAGGGAGTGTGCCTGGGTCACTCCTCCGAGACCCACTCTGCTTCCCTCCCGCCCTGCCACGGACTGTTCTTCGCTGCCATGCCCTTCTGCCCCCATGCCGCCTCCTTGGAGCCAGCAGGCTGTGGACTAGAACCTCTGCAAACTGCGAGCCATGGTGAACTTCTGCTCCTTAGAGTTGTGGGTGCCGGGTACTAAATTTCAGCAGCTAGGAAAGCGACCGAGGTGCTGCTGAAGCTGTGCTGGCCATCACCGCCATGCCTTCTATGGCGCTGCTGTGGTATTTGCATGTTGTTTTAGTCACTGTTCTGTCATTGCTGGAACAAATACCCACCACACAAGCTTAGGGAAGGAAAGGTTTATTTAGCTCACAGTTCCTGGAGGTTTCAAGATGCTGCCCCCCGATTTATAGGGACTGGCGGAGGGGCTGGGGCACTACTGTGTCCAGGATGATCTGCTCCATACCTCCTCTCAAAACCACCACCTGCGGGGCGAGGGGAGGGGAGCCCTCTGATTGTGCATGATGTCAGTTTAATGGTTTGTGCCTCTCTCGGCCATGCCCCCTCAAGCCCCGCCCCTCAAGCCAGTGCTTGATAGCCCCGTGATTTACATGAGGCTTTGGGGGGACAACTAGCTACAAACCACAACACACATTAATGAGGAAGTCTCAACTCTGAAGAGATGCTGGCTAGAAGCGCACACATTTTCATTAATTCCTTCACTGCCATTGAACTGGAGTGGCCAAAGCTCTCTGGCTCCTGTCCTGCATCTCACATTTTTAGACCACCGCGGTAACGACGACCCTTTCTGTCTCCAGTGGGTGCACTGGACCAGCTTGTTGGTGTTTCACAGAGGTCGCACAATAACTGACAAACTGCTGTAGAATTTGGTTCTTTCAACTGTAATAGAGGCCCATTGTCCCCAGAAGCTGCTGCCTTTGGTCAAGCCAAATCCTTCAATGAGTTTAAGATTCTAAAACTTAATTAAGATGATGGAAATCCACTTCAGAATATTGATCCCCTCATATTCTTTTCTTTACCCTAACATTAAGAAGTTGCTCAGGCATGAGATATTATGCTCCAGTGACTTCAGGCTTTGTCTTAATGGAAACTGAAAGTAGAACGTAAATTGGAACTTCAGAAAAATATCCTGGTATGTGTGTAATTCCATGAACTGTCACCAGAGACAAGTTTCCTAACCCTGGGGGCTTCGTTTTCTTTATCTAAAAGTGAAGGTTCTCCGTGGGTGATGGGGCTGGCTCTTTGAGCTCTGACAGCCCACCATTCCCGGAGGGCTTTGATCTCCATTCTGTGTGAGGGAGTTGGCCACACCTCAGTGCATGCTGCATTTCAAAGGCCCGTGCATAGAAGGGTCCCTCTAACCCAGAGATGCAAGCACAGGCCATTGTCGGGTCACTTAAAGGCATCAAAAGTTTAAATTTATTCCTGAGGCTGGAACATTTGCTGTTGGGGGGTTAATCTGAGTAATTCTTCCATTTCCTGAGAAGATACGCCATCACAGATGAAATGTGCCAACCTGACATTTGTGGTTCTAATTCTAAAGAATTCTTTATAGAACTGAAGAATTATCAGTGAGGTTCGGGGGGCAGCATTCATTGAAATGATAATTATAGAAATCTGTTTCATGTTTGTTTGTTTGTTGGGGTTTGTTTGTTTGTTTGCTTTAGTGCTCGGGATTGAACTCAGGCCTTTGTGCTTGCCAGGCAGGCACTTAAGCTGTGGAGCCATCTCCCCAACCCTGTTTTATGTTTTTACTAGAATTCTTCTTAACCTTTTTTATAGATCTAACTCAGGTCTGTGTATCTGTTTTTGCGTTCTCCTCTCTGTATCACATGCACATATACCCACACACATGCACACACACACGCACGCACATACATACACACAGACACATGCGCACACACGTACACACACACACATTCCCATGATATCCCGAAAGCCAAGTCTTGGTGTGCACTCCTGTTCAGAAAGCTGCCCCTGCATGTTAGCGCGGGGATTTCCCAAAGACAGGCAGCTGCATATAGGCTGACCAGGCAGATAGAGGCCCATTGTAGGAGGTGCGGCTCTGGTCCCCTTATTACACACAGTCTAGGCAAAAAAAAAAAAAAAAAGAGAAGAAGCTGAGAATGCAGAGTGCCCAGTGGAGGCACTGGGCTTCTGCAATGGGGGCATCTCCTGATAACAGGGACAAGCAAGGGCAGTTCCGAGTCACACAGTACTACAGCGGCTGTGTGGGCAGAATTCTGAAAAAGGAGCTCAAAGATGACATCAGAAAAAATGGAAAGGTCTCCCTTATTCCTGGGTAGGCAGAGGCAGTATCAGCATGGCCCTGCTCCTCAAGCTGGTGCACAGGTTTAATGCAACCCCAAGCAGAACAGCGACCACATCTCCCAGAACTATAGGAGAACATGCCAGAATTCATACGGGACCAGAAGAGACCAGGATAGCATGAGCAGACCCAAGTCGCAAGAACGAGCCAGGAAGCCTCGCCAGCCTGGACTTGAAGTCGCGTTACACAGCTGAAGTAGTAAAAACATCACGGTATCGGCACAAAAACAGATCTGTGGGCTGGGGAGATAGCTCAGGGGCACAAGTTCCTGCCTGGCAAGTGCAAGGTCCTGAGTTCGATCCCTGGTTCTGCAAAAAAAAAAAAAAAAAAAAAAAAGGCAGATCTGTATACCAGTGGGACAGAACAGAGGACCCGGAAGTGGGGGACCAGAGAACTTAGGGTGGCAAAGGAGTCTCTTTAATAAATGGTGCTGAGAAGAACGGCTGGGCAGCAGCAGAAGACTGACCCTAGACCTGCGTGCCTTGCTGTGTACTGATCTAAAACCAAAATGGTCCGAAGATCTACATATCAAAATGGAAACATTCAATCTCATGGGAGATAAAATAAAACTCTGGATGGTACAGGTGTAGGCAAGGATGTTATGAACAGAGCCCCAGTCACATAGGAAATAACATCCAAAATTGACCATTAGAATTCAATATCAAATTAAAAACCTGCACAGCCAAGAAAGCAAACAGCAGAGTAAAACAATGACCTGCAGAATGAAGTAAAAATTTTGCCAGCTGCTCTTTGGGCTTAGGAAAGATATCTGGAATATATAGAAAATAAAAACATTAGATTCCCCACATATAAAATGCAGTCAGCACTTCGGAATGAATAGTCAGGTCTTCTGAGAAGACCTCTGATCAGCGAGCACTGAGAAAATGTTCAGCATCTTTTGCCAGTAGAGAAATGCAAATTAGAGCAACCCTGAGATTGCATCTTTATAAAGTCTAGATATGGCATGGTTCCTCTTATATGAGAAGACCAGTGTCTAAATAAAGAACAGAATGAAGGGCCGGGGAGACAGCTCTGCAGTCTAAGTGCCTGCCTGGCAAGTGCAAGGACCTGGGTTTGGTCCTTGGTACCGCATGCTGTGCCAGCCACCAAAAGTAGGCATGGTGGTGCGCACCTGTAATCCTGGCACTAGGGAGTCTGAGACAGGAGGATCACTATGAGTCCAAGCTGCATAGCGAGACCCTGGACCAAATAAATATATGAATCAATCTTTTTTTTTCAAAAAATTAAAGTGAACAAAATGAAATCTAGGGCCAGTGTGATACTACACTTGATCTTAGCCAAAAGGCCGAGAAGTGATAGGGCCAGTGTAATAGCTCAGCAGACTAAGCACCTGCTTTGGAAAGCTCAAGGACCAGGATTAGATCCCTGTCCCTCATGCCATGCTAGCCCCGCCCCCAGGGCATACTGAGTGGACAGCCCAGTCTGGGCATGGCGGTGCACACCTATAATCCCAGCACTTGGGAAGACATAGGAACACAGATCTTTCCAAATGGAAAGGGATCCACAAGAAGGGCTGACACCCGAGTTGGGGTGCATCACAAGCACATGCCGACTCCCACAGGGGAGGGGCTCATTACAGGCTACAGTTCTGCGCTTATAACAACACATAAGCAAGATCAAGAACTCGGGGACAGGGCCGAGCTGCAGAACCAGCAGGAGGGGTGCTCCGGGCCTAGCCGCAGCTCAGGGTGCTGGAGGCATAGCAGCCAGGCCAGCTTCTGCACGCTCACACTGCCATGCTGGCCCCACAGCCCCGAGGACCAACAGAGCAGATTAGAAGGTGCAAACGCAGCTCAGAACGCATGTGACCAAGGAGCCAAATGCCCTCAGTGGAAGAAAAATGTAAAGATAGACCATGTCACTCAGTGTGCACTGAAGGAAAATCAAAATGGATCAGAGATCTAAATATTAAAACAGAAACATGAAATCTGCTGGAAGATAGAGTAGGTAGAACTCTGAAGACACTGGGGAAGCCAAGACTTCATAAACAAAACGCAGATCATACAGAGAACTATACAGAGAATCAGCAACTGAGGTCTCATGTAAAGCTTTACCCAGGAAAAAGAAAATCACAGAGTGAAGCTACAGCCCACAGCACGGGGAGAAGTTTCGCCAGCTGCCCTTCTGACAAAGGACTAATATCTCGACTATGTAAGGAACAAAGCAAATCAACCTCTCACGTTTAAAGCCCCAATCAAAAATGAGCATCTGAAATGAATGAACGTTTCTCAGATTAAGTAGAAATGGCAAATAAGCATATGAAAAATGTTCAACATCACTGATCCTTTGGGAGATGAAAGTGAATGCAACGCTGCAATTCCACCTCACCCCGAAAGGATGGCTGGCGTCTAGAAGCCAAGCAATACCCAGTGCTGGAGGGGCTGCGCCAAGGGAGGAACCCTCTCCACTGTTGGTGGGAGTGCAGGCTGGTTCAGCTACTATTGAGATTCCTCAGAAGACTAAAGCTAGAGGATCCACTTGGCCCACCTAGCCCCCTTTGTTCGTAACCCCCCCCCCCCACAATTCAAAGCACCATGCTGCGGGAATGCGCACATGGCCATGCTTGTGGCAGCGCGGGGCGCACTAGCTGGATCTTAGGGGCAGGCCAAGTGCACACCAAATGGAAAACGGAAAGGTGTTTTTAAAATTACAATGGAGCACTGCTGAGCCATAAAGAAAGTTGAGCTTGGGACATTTCAAACTAAAAGAATGCTCCTCGGGACCATGCTCTTACGTGAAATAAATCAGACACACGTGTTTAAATGCCACATCATTTCTCCGGTGTGAGCATCTGAAATGTCGAACAGATGCTGGGAAATCAGGAGAGAGTGTTCCAGTGAGAAGGGAAGCCGGGGAGGGAGGGGGAAGGGAAGAAGGAGCAAGACAGATGGCCGCAAGGAAGCGAAGCTTTGCAAGTGAGGAGGGAAGGAGGGGCTGAGGGGAGAATGGCAGACAGGAGCCGCTAGCTATTCGGTCTACAGGGCCAGGTTCCTGGTGACGCATGTTACCACCACATGCAACTAAGAGGTACCAATAAAAAATCAGCCACGTAACCACACACTCCTCTGCCTTTGTGGCAAGCAGTCAGAGCCTGAGCGGCTGTGTCTGTGGCCTGGTTCTCACCCTGTGTGCAAAGGCCATGCGCAAACGGAACGCGAGGAGGCGCTTGCAGCGGCGCCGGTTGGACGTCTAGTGGCTTGCTGACGCAGCAGAATGCGAGCGTGCGTTCTGCATTCTGAGTCTCACCTTGGTCTTTTATCTCGTTTTGCGTCATTTCATTTTGTTTTCAATAGTGGAGAGAGAAAGGAGAGGCACAAGGAGAGCTCCCATTATGGTCTGCAGCTCCCTGGGGCTTCGGAAGGTGCCCAGGCCAGGCCGCGTGCAGCTGGGCTGCTGGGGTCGCTGGTGCAGAGGCCCTCCCCCTCTGCCCTCCACTCTCTGCCTCCTGCTTGCCTGGCCCTGAGCCGCTGTCCTCCCCCTAGACCCTCTGCAGCCCCCCTCCCCTGTGAAAACGCTGACTACAGCTAGGAGCGAGCTCGCCTCCGCCCCTGCAAGGTGCCGGCCCCAGGTGTTCTCTCCCAACCAGAGAAGGGACCCAGACTGCTAAATGAGAAGCTGGCCTCCCTGGTGGCACGCCTGTAGACACGAGCAGAGGTACTGGCGTCGGTGACGAGATCCCAGGCAGCCCCGACTGTGCAAGCTCGGTGACGTCTCCTGACTGTGCATCCCACAGGCTCGAGGGTGTGGTATGAGGAGGTTGCAGCGTGAGGCGGGAAGCCAGAGGGACCCCGGCCAGGCTTGCTGTTGTGTAACAAACCTCTTGCCCCTCTTGGAATGGAATATCTCAGTGGCACTTAGTGGAGCTAAGTGATTCAGGTCTGTAGCAGGACTCTGGCGGAGAGAAGGGGACACCGAGGATTTCCCAGGAAGCAGGGTCTGTTTGTGCTGCGTAGGGCTTAGTGGCCACTTAGTTGGCCACTGCCCGAAAGACTGAACCCTGGGTGTGGCAGGGCTGTGCCTATGATGAAATTTTTGGTCTTCGTCTCCCATACATGGTAACACGCTATCATGCTGTGGCCTGATTGGATTCAATCCGTGTTACAGAGCAGTGCTAGAACTCTACGTGCATACGTAGGAACTAATTGAGCTGCACTGTCTTTTTTAGCCGTGAGGTTTCCTAATGCTCCTGGTATGCCTTTGGGAGGGGCCCGGCCACATGTCCCTCCCTGATGCCTGGACTGGTCGAGGACCATCTGGATCTAAGCATTTACACTTCCACAGCATCGCCACCTCTGTGGCTCTTTTCTTTCAGCCAGCGAGGCCAGAGACAGGCAGCGTAACAGGAGGAGCTAGGCAGGGTCGGATTAGACGCGCTCCCGAGGAGGAGCACCACAGCTGACAGGGTTAGCAATCCCTTGGGGCTGTCTCCACCCAGTCCTCCCGGGTCCCAACCTTGCCACGTGTGGACCCAGACAAGAGCTGTGTCTCTCCTCGGATCTGTGGTCTTCTCCGTGACCTCATCCTTTATCTGTAGGCAGCAGTTGCTCAGGTTGAGCTTCTCACAGACTCCTCTACCTCAGAAGCAAGGAGGTAAGCAAAGGACAGCTGATTTTTATAGCATTAGATATTTTGTTTCCTAAATTAAATTTTAGACCTTCAGTGGTTTCATCGGGTATAATTTCCACAACTACTTGTAGTCTGGTTATGCCGTTTTGTGTGTAAGTGGGGGTAAGGTAGCCCCCAGACCTATCCTCTGCCGACGTGGCAGGCCCACACTATTGGCTTATCTTCTTGGGAGGCCATTTATCATCTTTCCAGTCCTCAAGTTATAGGGCATGTCGTTTCCCTTGGGTCTCTGTCCCCATATATCTGAACTCCCAGATGTCCTCCTCTGGTCAGTGAGAGAAGGAAGAGAGGTGGACAGATTGTTCCTAACACATGTGGCCTGACCAGCTGGGGGACAGCACAGGCTGCTCTTCCATATCTCCAGTGTAGGTGCTGCTTGGGGCCATTGTCCAGTGGCTGGGTCCACGTTGTCCCAAGTTTCTTAAAGAGGCAAAATTACACAAGGTGTGGGGAATTGGATCAAGATAATCTAGAGACCCCCACCACTAGATTTCCTTTGTAGTTAAATTATAAAATCTTTGGAATGGGCAGCCTACATTTCCCAGAGGGACAGTGGGAAGCTTTTACCTGCAGGGCAAAGCAGTACTTTCCAGTAACTGAGGTCTTAAGAGGCCAAGGACTGGGGCTGTGGGGTGGTGCTCTGTTCCACGTAAGATTCCTGGCAGCCATATTTCCTAACGTCCCGTGATCATTGGTCCCCCATGGTGGTTTCCCCACACACATAGCAGGACAAGATCTTTAGAGGCTAGGAAGAAGTCTGGTTGCGACTCAAACAAGGTGAGTACTACTTTTTTTTGTGTATATGGAACCAGGAATCAAACTCAGGACCTTGCACTTGCCAGGCAGGCACTTGTGCCCCTGAGCTATTTCCCTGGCCCCTACTTTTTATTTCTTCTTAAAGGAATGGAAGACCAGGTAGGATGTGTTCAATGGGCCATAGCGACTTTCTTTGAAGATAGCACAGTCCCTAGGTCTTCCCCGCTCCATGGACCCAGATAAGAACTAAGACTCCCTATTCCTCTCTATAATCTCCTGGATTAATGATGATGAAATGTACCAGATTACAGGCCTGTGACTGACAGTCGGATGCGGCAGCTCCCTTCTGGCGCAGGCCAGTTTCCACAGTGCCTGTGGGCTGGGGTCACATGCGCAGTCCTGTGCACTGGCTTCAGTCTGCTGTGGCTAGTTCCCGAGCCCCATCCCAGTTCTGCTGTGCATGGGGGTTTTGCCTGGCGCTCCTGGGAGTGCCACTGCCCCTGCAGATCAAACAGCCCACTGGCACCAGGAGAGTTTGTATCTCCTGGGGCTCTGAGGTTCAAGGTCACACCCAGGTGACAAAGGAGGTGGACTGCATTGTCTCTGACCCTCCAGATCATGAGCAAACACCTAAGAACGGTAGCAGGGTTCAGGCCAAAAGCACAGGACGTGAAGGCTATTTCCGGGAAGGAGTGTGTGCTGCGAGGGGCTGATAGGGCGGGGCTTGGACCTGAGTAGGGCAGGGCTGGGCCTGTTACACAGTTTCCGGGTCTTTGTCTCCCATAAATCTTATAGCCTGATCTGGTTTGGTCTGCATTACCGAGCAGTGCTAGAACTACACAGTGCGCGTGTAGGAACTAACAGAGCTCAGTTGTTTGTTTTGATTCTGGGCGGCCCCTCCACTGTGTTCCTTCAGGAGGGCTTGGGCCACACTCCTCTGGGAAGGTCATGCCACAGATCCAAATAGGCGCCTTCTACTTGGCCCTCAGTGCTCTGTCAGTCCCACTGGCAGCAGTGCGAAAGAAGCTGCTAGCACATGAGGAGCCCGCAGCTGACACCCCAGGCCTGCAGCCCACGACAGCAGCACGGTGCAGCCTGTGCAAGGCACCAGCTCCTCACAGCGCACAGCCCAGGGCCGGGTGCCGAGTGGCCGGGCCTCTGGGGTCCTCTGCGACCACAGGCCTGCAGTGGGCTCCGTACATGGCTCCACCCACTGTGGGCCTGGTTCCTTACTGTCCTCTCTGAGGCTGGCTTTCCTGTTTCGCAATCTGGGCCGGTCACAGCAGGAGGTGTCACCTCACCACTATGAGCAGGTGAGCTGGTGTGGGTGGAGCACGGCACCTGCCACCCTCAGTGTTGCACCTGGCAGTGACAGTGGGGGTGAAAGATGCTATGAAAAATACTAAGTGTGAGCCCATGCACGGGCCATTGTGAAGCAGACTGTCTTACTTTTACTCGTTGCTGGGACAAATACCTGACACTCAAAATGAAGGAAGGAAAGGTTTATTTAGCTCACAGTTACTGGAAGTTTCAGTCCATATTTGGCTGGCCCAAGACTGAGTGGAACAGAGCAGAGGGCATCCGATTCATGGTGGCGGAACAGCAACAATTGCAACAGAGGCAACTGACCAACCAGGGCGCAGAGAGCAACAGCCTGAGTCTGTCTCTCTGTCTCTCTTTGTATTACATTCAGGCTCTCTGCCTTAACCTATCCACCTTAGGCCATATCCATAATCCCAGAAGGACTCAGACCCATAATCCCATCCGTACTAAAACACATAATCCCAGTGGATCATGAGTCAAGTCTCAAACTCTAGAAGTCCCCGCCCCATGACTTCATGAGGCTTTGTGGGGACAACTAGACATAAACCATAACACCGACTCAGTTTGGGTTTCACACCAGCCACTCCCCTAGTGTGTGCAGCCGAGCTCCAGTGAGCCGGCTGGAAGCCGGTATCTTATACCTGCATTTGCTGAGTTTATAAACTGTGTTGGGACCTGCATATCTGCTTGGTCTTTTTAGCTTTTTTAGGTGGGGATAAAATACAGGAAGCAAAGAATAATAACTCTAATGGCACCTCAACTAGTTTTACAAGCAGCGAAATACATCTAGGTACACACACACTGAGCTCCTGGGCGTGTCCAACCTTGTTGGCCTCGTATCTCAGTGATAACTCATCTGCAGCACAAGCTTCAGGGAACTTAGCCCAAGTGCTTTGGGAAATTGTGTCAACTGTAACCAACGAAAGCATTCCTGTGGCTTTCTGGGACCAGATGGTTACCCCCGATCCAGCCAGCCAGCCAGCTGGTGAGTCACTTGAAGGTCTCCTGTCTTTCAGCTTGACCATCTCCGCTGAGTGTCCCATGCAACTTGAAGACTTCCCGATGGATGCCCACGCGTGCCCGCTGAAGTTCGGCAGCTGTGAGTTATTTTCCCAAGGGAGACCCACGGTGTCCTTTAGGGATCAAGCCACATTGTTTCAGAGGAACTTGGGGGGTCTGAGTGATATGGCGTGGTCTCTTTGAGAAGATCACACAGTGCTTGTCCCTCCCTCCCCGGCGTTTTGTGTTTACAGCGATAGCACTAGAGCCTGCTTGGCATAAATCACAGATCACGGTGAACTGACGTGAGGTGAGCCTTGGAATAATCTAGAACGTTTTCCTTTGAAGGAGTTCGCCGCAGACCTCTGCCTGAAAGTCCCGCCTTTATTCACATCAGGTCTTGGGGCCTCCCAGGTCACCTCCCCCTGTGGGTCACCTCCCCGCTCTCAGCACAGAGGCCATGACTCCCACATTGCACTGGGGTCAGCAGCACGCTGCCTCGTTTCCTCCAGGATGTGACAGAACAGCATGGGCCTTGTCGGTCATGGGCCAGTCGCTGCTTACCCAGAACATTCAGTCTATGAAAAACATGTGTTCGCTGAGCAGACCGTTCACATAGAAGCATGTCAGGTACACACATGTGCAGGCCCAGCTGGCATTCTTAGGATGCAGCCGTCCCAGGCGGAGGTGGTGGCGGTGGCCCTTGGGTGACTTGCAGCACTTCCCCCTTCTGCAGGACCGTCTGCTTGGGAAAGGTTTCCATGGCCCTTCCCTCCTTTCCCTCCTTTTCTGTGTACTCTTGCTCTGCCACCCTCGCTTTCCTCCTCTCTGCTTCCAGGGCCTTAGCGTCCTCGGCAACTGCTCTGGCACTGATCTGTACATACCCCCCCCAACTCTTGATTTTTATTTGGGGGCAGGGCTCACAAAGCCACCTACGTTGGATTTGAACTTGTGATTCTCCTTCCTTGCCTGCTCAAGTTGCTGAGATTATAGGCATTGTCCAGTACACTTGGTCTGAAGGCGTCATTTTGAAAAACAAAATGTGTACTTAGAATTAAGCCTGCAATCTATATGGGAGAGAGTCCTGGGTCTCTTCTTCCCTCACCGAGCGACTGTGCATCAGGCAGGTTGCAAGCTCGTTTCGGAGCTTTGAGAAGATCCCCCCACTGCAAGGCCTCTGATTAGAAGTTTGAGAATTTGTTTGTAACGCATCCTGGTGTGAATTTCTTTGAAGTTTTGTTTCTTTGGGATCCTGTCTGGATCTGATTGTACATTTCCTTCCTCAGATCTAGAAGCTTCCAGCAACTAATTCTTTGACTGTACTCTCCTGCCCCTTCTCTGGAAGTTCACCATACACATTATCATTGAATACTGATTTTTTTACCCTTTGTTCTGTTTCTCTCTCTTTCTCTCTCTCTCTCTCTCTCTCTCTCTCTCTCTCTGTCTCTCTCTCTCTCTGTCTCTCTCTCTCTCTCTCTCTCCGTTTGGTTTGAACAGGGTCTCACTATGCAGCTCAGACTCGCAGTGATCTTCCTGCTTTCAGCCTCCCCCACATTGGGATTGCAGGTGTGCACCACTGTGCCCAGACTCTGTGACTGGCTCAGCCTGCCCTGGGAGGGTGGGGCTGGTGCAGCATGTGGTGCTGGGGATCGAACTGCAGTCCTTGCACTTGCCTAAGCTTGCCTAGGTAGGCACTTTACCCAGCTGAGCTATCTCGCCAGCCCTTTAGTTCTATTTCCGAGAAAATCATTTCCATTCACCTCTGCTCATGCTCATTGCTGTCCTTCCACTCCATCTAGTCTGCCATCAGATTTATTCAGTAAAACTTTCAGTTCAATATGAACTGTATTAACACCACTATATCTGTCTGGTGCCTTTGATGTTTTCCACATTTCTGTTGAAACTTCGCTTCCACACATTGCTCCCTGACCCCTGAGCACCTGTACAGTGGTTATGTTGAATAAGGGGGCAGATAGGTCACCTGACTGTACAGTATACCTCTGTCTAAAAGCATTTCTTCCCATATTTGGGAGAACATACTTGATTGTTTCCTTGTTTTCAGTAAAACAACCCAATTTTTCAACATTAAATTATCTTCACCTGATAGCTACATCACACTGCAGTTAAATCACGTATCCCATTCAAAGCTAAGAATCTCGCCCGTGTGGATTTTCTTGCTTTCTACCATCAGAGATGTGAAATAAGATTGACATCACATAAAACCAGCAGGAACAGGGGTTGGCGGGATGGCTCAGCAGCCTAAAGCACCTGCTTAGGAAAGCTTAGGCTGCCTCAGGTACCGCTGTTTGATCCCCAGTACCACATGCTGCGCCAGCTCCACCCCCAGAGCAGGTGGAGCCAGCCATAAAAATAAATAAGTAAAGCCAGCAGGAACACTTGTGGAGCTCTGTAGACATTTTAGACTGCCATGCCAGATTTCTTTTTGTCTGATGGTGGACTTGACTTGATTCTTAGGTTGACTCTTGATAAATATTTGCTTTTAATATTATTACTATAGTATTCAAAATGACTAGAAGGATTCTCTTTGGGCATCATCTTTGCATACCATTGTCCAACAACTAGAAAACTACACAGATGTTGGCTTTTTCCAATTTCCATGATTCATGTCAGGATATATGAATTTGAAGAGAAGAAATAGTATCCCACAATATGCTTTCCTTCTTCTCACTTTTGAATTTCCTAAAAATAGAGGCTTAGCCAATTCATCGAGGCGCACACTGCCATCTGAGCACACAGAGGCCCAGCACAATAGTATTGTGAGTTTGGAATTACCCAGCTCAACAGTTCTTTCTCTGCTATTAGGAGACAAGAGAATGCACATGCGTGGCCTCAGTGCAGAAGGGAATCAGCAGACAGTGCTGTTACTGCTGCCTCTCCTCTCCTCTCAGGAATTCAAATGAGTGTTGCAATTACCCACAGCTTGTGGAGGGATGTTTTCTAATCCTCCCTCTATAATGCATGGAAATTCCTTCAGAGCAATGGCGGGGCTCCTACTTGCAAGCAGGTGATGAAAGACAGCAGAACTATTTTGAAAAAGAAAACACTGAGCGTTCCTTTGTTCTTTGCCTTGTGATGTGATGCGCTCGGGATTAGGCTAAGTTAGGGGACACCATCTGTGCCCAGGAAAATGTCTGGCTTCCTGCCATGCCCACAGCAGGGCACCTGCAGACAGCAGCGGGCGATGGTGGTTCTGCCACTGCATACTCTGTCCCCAGAACAACCAGTGACCCGGCATACGTGCATGTCATGTAGAACTCGGGTTTCTGAGTGCCTGATGGGAACAGGTCACCTTCTGTAAGACCCCAGAAACACAATGACATTTTATCTGTGTTGTGTCTGAGTCCAGATTGTTTGAACAGCCATGTTGATGGTTTCTTTACCCTTGTTTGTGGACGTGTCCACCTGTTTTGCACCCCAACCCCTATCATGTGTTGAAGTCTACCCTAAAGCTTATTACATTAGGGGCTGCAAGCCTCAGGTGCTTGATCAGGGGGCAGCTTCCTCAAGAATGGCTTTAGTGCCCCCGTTAGAGGACCCAGAAGAGCCTTTTGTTCCTTCAGCCATGTGAAGGCTCGGGGAGAACCCAAGTGGATGTGCTAGTGACTGCTGAAGACTCTGTGTGTATTGTCTTAATCCGTTTGGGCTGCTGAAACAGTGCACCATAAATGAGGTTCTTTAGAAGCATCACATGGTTCTCCTCCAGGTTCTGGGATCTGTGAAGTTCAGGTTCAAATTGCCAGCCCACTGGACATCCGCTGGAGACCTTTCTCCTTGTGGCAGGCTGGCTTCGCACTATAATTTCAAGTACCATTCAAGGGGCAAGAGACCACTCTGGACCCTTACATAAAGGCGCTAGTTGCACATCCCCAATGACCTCCTGAGGACCACTTCTCACCGCCCTCCCATGTAGTCTCCGGTAGGAGTGTTGGAGGGACATGGACACTGTGTCCGCAGCAGGTGTGGCCAGCGCTGGCACTGTGCCACTGCAGGAGCCCTGCTCTTCTCCCCAGAGCTGGGGACAGCACGTCCACAGAACTGAACTCTGTATCTTTGTGTAGCTAATCCCCTGTCCAGATTCACAGACAAGAAGCTTCATTGTGGGGGTTAAGTTTTGAACCAAAACTGGTAAGATCTGAGTAGAAAGAGTCCTAATGAGAAATAACGGCAAAGCACCAATGAATACTATTGTTAGTCAAGGCGTTGAGCAGTGAGAAGCCTTCACTGAAGCAAGCCAGCCTCAGAGCAGGCAGAGGGAGGGCACTGGTCAGAGGGAGCCAAGTCTAAGCTGAAGCTTGAGGACTGAGATCCGGGGCACACTGCCCTGAGGGGTGTCCCCAGCGGGTCATCCTGCACCTGCCAACATTGGTATTGACCATTCTTATCACACACTGTCCTAAGTCAGCTGTGTTCATCACCCGGATTCTTCCTATCATGTACAGAAGTTGAAGCATCACATTGTATTCCACACATGCACAGCCACTATCTTTCTGTTAAAAATGCATTTTAAAAAAGAGGAAGCCTCGCTTGGGGGCTGACAGGGCGGCACTAGAGGTGCCAGGCAGAGCGGGTGATGTTGAGAGAACAGCAGACAAAATGCTGCTTTTGGAGGTGAAGCTGAGCACATGGAAGCCCCGGGAAGCAGGGGGAAGGGGTGCGGGCTAGGAGCAGGTAGTGGCCGGACAGACGGGATGAAAGGAAGAACGCAGTCCCGGGTGGCCAAGAGCTGAGCCTTGAAAGACACGGTTTCCATGAGGACATCAGAAGTCACTGGAGGAGCCGCTGGGGTGAAGGTGAAACAGTGAACTGAATTACGAGGGGCCAGGAAAGGAAGACGGACCCCCTGCACTGTGGCCTCCTGCCCTGCCTCCACGCCTGTGACCAGGCAGAGCGCGCTTTCTGCTGGAGGGGTAACAGTCCCGTCCTCCTTTTTTGATCACATCCTCCTAAAGTCTGGAAACACAGAGTGCCGTTTTCTTATAGTCCTTCCCTTAGATGCTGCGTGATTTTTCCTACGGCTGTGCCGTGGGCTGGTGAGGGTCCTCATGACTTGCAAATCCAAACCTCCGCCTGGATTGCTGTGAGGGCAGGTGCGGGGTCTCCACGTCCCCTCTCTGGTGATGCACCTACCTCAGTGCACGCAGGGCAGAGCGAGGGTGTGCAAGAGTGAATGCTTAGCTTGTACCAGGCCCTGTGCTGCAGGCCCAGATCCATAAAAAGATAGCAGAAAGTGAATTCTAGTTGGAAAGCCTTTCCGGAGACTGGATGTGAGCCCAGAAATCCTCCTTGGTAGACACTCACACTCACCGAAGCTACTCTTGACCGAGTACCGGGTCCGAGTCACGGGACCACTGAAGGCCAACACTGGAGTGAGCACTTGGTCCTCACGGAGACACTGAGGATGCGGGTGTATTTTCCCAGATTATGGAGGGCAATAGGAGCTTACAAAGCTAAGAGGTTGGTCAAATGGACACCGGCATCATTTTGAACTCCTGGCTTCTGAGTGGCTCTTATGTGAGCACTGGCTTGTGCTGCCCCCAACCTCCTCCTCCTCCTGTGATCTGCAAGCCTCGAAGAGACCAGGGTGAGCACGGGGCGGGTGGTCTCGAGGGAAATGGCGCTGCGTCCCAAGTCCGTGTGAGCAACACGTGCCAGGCCCTCTCGTTGGTTCTGCGCATGGGCAGTCAGAGGAGCATAGGGGTTACACTTTCCGGAGCTCTAAATCAGGGAAACAGGTAACAGCGGAAGCAGCTGTGTGAAGCAAGAGGTCTCCCTGATGCAGGGCAGGGAGGCTGAGAAGACACAGAGTAGGGGCCCAGGGCACTGGGAGCAGATCTGGCCTGGGCCGACCGGCAGGAAGTGGGGGCTCCTCCCACCCGGAGGATGAGGCCTTGCCCCTCCCCGGCCACATCCACTCTGCCGGCCTGGCCAGGCCCCGCGTGGCTGCTCTGCACAGAGGCGTGTCTGAGTTAGCCTCGCCTGCATCCTTCAGGGGCCCGAATCCTGCACATTACCAGAAGAAACCGTCTCCCTGTCACTGACATGGTGCTCAACAGCCGTGTTAGTGCAGGGTGTGTCCAGTGGTGCCTAAGCCACATAATTACAGGGCTGCTCACCCGGGGAAGGCCATGCCACTCCATGCATGCCTTCCTCACCCTGAGTCACCTCTCTCCAAGGGAGGGAAGTCACCACAGGGCGCACAGCCCCAGGACAGCGCCAGCGCGGCACGTGTGGAAATGCATTCCTAACCCTTGAACACACAAGGTCAGGCTAATTAGAGGAAAGGGTAGACTCTCAGGCATTGTCCACTTGTCAGAGGAGCAGAGCACGGCTCCGTGGCCCTCAGCAGGTGCCCTGACAGGAGCCGCCGCGCCCCTCCCTGCCAGCCTCTCACTACACCCTCATGGAGGCCAGGGTCTCCTGCTGACTGTGTAGACCCAGAGTCTTTTAGGCGATGCTCCACATGGCCGTTGTGTGGGACAGGGTGCACCGAAAGCATGCCACATGTCTAAGGAGAGACATCTAGAGGTGGCGGCCGCAGTGGTTTGGATCCTGAGTGATCCCCGGGAAGACCATGTGTGAAGGCCTGGTGTCTGGTCTTGTGCCGCTGAGAGGTGGGGGGACCTGGAGGAGGCAAAGGGGGACCATCATGGGGGCACCCTCAAAGGGATAGTGGAACAGACTGCTCTGTGTCAGCTTCCTGGATGCTGGGGCGCTACAATTCTTCTGTCATCCCTACTGTGACACACTGTGTGGCCACAGGCCACTGCAGCAACCGTGGATGAGCACGCCTACAGCCATGAGCAGGACCAGATCCTTATTCTTGGGTCACTGATTAAAGCATAGATTTGGTCACAGTGGCCAAAAGCTGGCAGACATGACGTTCAAGATGCTGATGTGGGACACGATGCTGTCTTAGTGGACGCTGGTTCAGTACAGAAAACTTAAACGCCTAAGGAGATATATTAAGCCCATAGTGAAAAAACTCTGCCTGCCCAATCCCCAGTCTGTGTCTACAGATCACTGGCTTCCAATAGGAATCTCATGAGAGTTAAAAGAAAAAAAGTCGAAGAAGTAGATTCTAGCATGTATCTGAATGGCCAAGGGCCAGGAGCAGCCAGGCACCCCTGAGGAGGAAACAGAGCCCCTCACACTCCCAGCTGTGGGGGTTTCCTCCTGTGCACAGTTACAGTCTTTACGATGAAATGGGGAGGGCAGAGTCTCACTTAGTCTTCTCTTGTTGCTGGGACGAAATACCTGGCTCCCACCATTAAGGAAGGAAAGGTTTATTTAGCTCAGTTAGCTGAGGTTTTAGTCCATACTTGGCTGGCTCCAAGGCAGACTGGCACATGGAAGAGGTTTAGCAGCTCCTGGTGGTGGAAAACAGCAAAGAGCGTGGGCCGGCCAGAGAGCTCAGCAGACTAAAGGGCCTGGTTAGGCAGAGCACAGTGGTCAGGGCTTGATCCCCAGCCTGCTGAGCTGGCCCTGGTCACAGGGCACCCTGAGAGGGCAATTGAGACTGGGCATGGTGGTAAGCAGCCATTATCCCAGTGCTTGGGAAGCTGAAAACAGGAGAATCACTGCGAGTCTGGTCTGTGTAGTGAGACTCTGTAGACCCTGTACTGAGTACATACAAAGGGGAGGAGCCGCAGTGGCTGTGGCCCCTAGCAGGCCTCTCTCCCCTCCTTACGCTGCATGCAGATTACCCACCCCAGGGCAGATGGAGCGCCCACACCCATAATCCCAGCAACACTCACACTCATAATCCCAGCACTGGATCATGAATTAATCACAAACTCTAAAAGCCTGCCCCGAACACTGCCTGAGCCTTTGTGGGGACAGCTAGACATAAGCCGAAACAGGAGTGGGGCCGAGAGGCCAGGGGAGGAGACAGCGTTCCCAGTGCAGCCGCTCCTGACAGAGCCCTCTACTCCGGCCTGGGCACAGGGGCCCTGCCTGACCCTGCCGTGGTTATACCAGATGTCATGGGAAACAGACGTGGAATGTATCAGCACTCCTGCCCAGAGTAGGAAGCTAGAAATCAGTAGATCGAGTGGTACCTCAGGAGGTGGGATGGTGAGCCGTGGTGGGCGGGGCACTGTGGAAGGAGGCTCCCCGGATGCAGGCTTCTTCTGTCATTTCTCACTGTTATGGATGTTGTTTGTCACAGAACAAGAGCTCAGTAGCAGCGCAGTCGGGTGTTGTGCGGTCCTGTGCTCCTTTCTCTGGTCTCTCCCTTCTGAGGCCTCTGACGCACAGAAGCTGTGGGGCTCCCCGAGTCTGGAGCCTGGCTACACTAAGGGCCATCCTTGCAGTGGGCTGGCCAGCTCACGGGCGTCCCCGAGCAGGCGTCTGACTGAGGGTCACTGTCCTGGACCCGTTGCCGCTGCCCAACCTCTCTCCTGTAGGTTGGTTTCTCCCCTGGGCTGTGGTGTTGCTGTGGCCGGGTGCCACAGCCTCACGTGGCAGGCTGTCCGTCAGGAGAGACGGAGGGTGCATACGCCTGTCTGGCACTTGAGTAGCCACTGCCCGCTTGGCCTCCAATTCCGGGCCATCTGCTGCCCTCTGCCCTTTGCCCTCTGACACAGGACGGCTGCTGTGTCCCCAGGAGCCAAGCCTCGGGATCCTGCCGTCCTCCCCAGTGTGAGCACCGCCTTCTTCCTTGTTGGATGAGCTTGAAAACGAGACTGTACAGACCCTTCTACTCCACATCTTCCCGCCCTCCCGTTTCTGCCCTTTTCCACAGACTGGGGTCTTGTGGTCCACTCAGCCAGAGCAGTTCTCTAATTGCCTGTGTTAGAATGGGGCGTTCAGTGGCTGAAACCCCTGGATTGATCCTTAAGTCTCAGAGGAAAAAGTCAAACGCCTCTCATGTCCTTAGGCCGTATTTTCTTGAGCTGTGGCATCTTCGTTGCATGCATGGTTCCTCCCAGCCCTCTGGGCCTGCTCCTGGCTGGACCTTTGTGCCTGCCAGCAGTTCCCTCCCTGTGAGATCCGCTTCCTCCTAGGGCCACGTGGCCAGCGCCTGCACATCCTGTGAGAGCTCCACGGACTTGGATCTCCTGAGGAGGCCTCTTCGGAAGGCTTCCCTGCCCCTCTGTGGCTGGCATCGCTTCCTAGTGCTGCCCCCATGTTTGCTTGGTGTTCCTGGTGATACCTGTTTCTCTCCCTTGGAGTGTAGACGTCTGTGGCTCCTGCTTGGCCTCCGTCCTACCTGTCCTAGTTCTCTAGTCCCTCAGTGACAAATGGCAACAAAGCCAGCACATCTGCTGTCACCCAGTGGGTTCAGCTGCCTGCAAGAGTCTGGCTCTCAAGAGAGCAAATCCAGGTGGTCCAGGCCTTGCGCCCCCTGCAGGCCCTGCAGAGAGTCTCCGCCCATGTTTGGGCTGGGCTGCAGCTCTGTGCACCCCCAGGGTGGGGACTCCTTGTGCTCTTGCAGCTGTCACCTGCGGACCTCTCGCCGTGTAGAGTCATCTGTCCTCCCAGGCTTGTGACTCCTTTCCTCAACCTGCATAGCCAGCTGTGGCCAGTCAGGTCCTTTCTTTGGGCTTTGAATCACTACAGCTCCCCCATCTGACAGTCATCTTTGTGATTAGATTGGACCCACTGGGATAATCCAGGATAATCTCAGGGTTTTAAGGTCGTGCACCTACAAACCATCTGCACACTGTCGTTTGTCGCGGAGGAGAACAGTTCCCCAGGTGTGACAGCAGGGGGCAGAGGTCCTGCCCACCCTGTCACCCTCCTGCCCTGGTAGGACAGCAATGCCTGTTGCAGAGTTAATCTTAGACTCCAAACTTCCCACCTGTGGCCTTTGATAGAGAGTAACACCCCCCACCCCATGATAAACGTTGAGCATTCATGTGTGCTTGCTGGCGTTCCCTTCATGAATTAATGCTGTGGACTTGTGGGCCCTGACAGAGCTGCTGTTGGTGCATAGCTCCACAGAACAAGGTCACCTATTTCATGAACTTCGTTTCTTTTTCCCTCATTTTAAGTTTTTTATTTTGAAACGCTTTTAAAATAAAGGCATTTTGTGCAGGCATACCATATGGTTTAATGTACGTAGGGTCCAGGCCAGCCAAGAAGTGGGACTCTCACAGGTATGTGATGGCCTTGGCCAGTGCTCCATGCACACCTGTCCCTGTGTGAGTCGCAGCAGAGCCCTAGACAGGGTATGGAGCCACCTCGCTCTGCAGGGCAGGGTGCAGGGACAGACCGCAAGTGACCTGGGCTCTCCCCGGCTGTGCTGGGGGAGAAAACCCCCAGGAACACGTGGCCCTGGCCCCCCGTGACCGGGACCAGTTCCAGTGGGAAGGCCCAGAACTGCAGGGGCGCCTGGCCCAGCCGGGCTCCTGTCCGCACCCACATTCCCAGCTACCCTCACCTCTTGCGCTACTTTTGTCAACACCTTTGCACCTCTCTGTCTCCGCCCGTCCCCGGCAGACGCCTACCCTAACACGGAAGTCGTCTACGTCTGGACCAATGGCTCCACCAAGTCTGTGGTGGTGGCCGAAGATGGCTCCAGACTGAACCAGTACCACCTCATGGGGCAGACAGTGGGTACGGAGAACATCAGCACCAGCACGGGTAAGCGCCTACAGGGCTGGGACCCCCAGGACCTCGGGCTTGGCCTGTCATGCTGCTGGGGACACACTGGCCCCTGGCGAAAGTCCAGGCCAACTGCACTCTTGCGGCAGTGCAGCCGAGTGCTCTGGGGCCTGCCTGCAGCTGTCCAGGAACCACCAGCGGCAGCTGCCAGGGCTCCAAGGGGGAGGCCAGCTCGATCTGCAGTGCGTCTGCCACCCTGGGAACAGGCCCTGTGCCAGGCACGTGCCCTCTGTGTGGCACCCTGCCCTCTGGCAGATGCCAGGCCGTCTCTGTAGGAAAGGCAGGGCTCTCTGCACTCGCCCCTGGCCTCCTGCCCCTCCTGCACTGACATTCAGAGACCTCCCTGGGGCTGGATCTGGAGCGCAGCGCTGAGCTGGTACGGAGAAGGCAGCTCCCACGCTCAGCCCCAAACTTGGGTATGCCCAAGCCTGGCCTTCCTGATGCATCGCAGGGGCCTGAAGCACAGCACACGCTGGACCACTGGGGCCTTGGGCTTCATGGTCAGACATCTGGCTGGCAGTCACCAGGTGCAGGAGTGAGGACTTAGGGCTGCCACAGCTGTCCACTGTGGCCCAGGAGAAAAGCCTGCAGGGCCAGGAGGGCCCTGAGTGAGACCTCAGCCCCAAGGGCGCCCTTAGGGAGGCGCTGGTCCCACCGCTGTTGGTTGGTAGCATTCACATGGGCAGCTGGCAGGGTGCACGCGGGGACCCAGGGCCCGGCCTGCTCTGCACGTAGAGCGAGTGCTGCATGGGGCAGGCCGTGCCCAGCTGTGTGCTCTGTGCATGGGCATCCTGAGGTGGTCAGAGGGCCGCGTGCACAGGGTCACTGCTGGGTCCTTCTGCTACACGGAGAGGAAATAGGGACCGGGCTGACTTTCTGGACATGAGCGCACGCTCTCAGGGCAGAAGTCTGCTGAGGCGCCGCGTGGTGGCCGTGGACAGAGCTTTTGGGAGCTCTTTATAGGCAGCTCCGGTGAAGACCCGTGCCTGAGCCTTCCGCTCCTGTTCATGCTCAGAAGAGCCCCTGTTAGAATGCCCTCTGACTCTCCTACTCGCACTTCAATGTGAACACAAGAAAAACACGCACGGCTGTTCCAAGCCCCTTGGTGAAGAAGTAGAACGGCAGTGCCCACTTTGCTAAAGAGCGGCCCTGTTGGATGCCGGTGAGAGGTGCAGCTGGCAGCACCCACCCCACCCCAGCGCCTTTCTTTCTGCCCTGCGCTGCCCTCCCTGGGTATGCGAACCCCACCCCATGCCCCCAGTGCCTCCCGGGGTCTGCTGCGGTGTGGGCTCCGTCTGCTTGCAGGCTTCAGTCTCTGATGCAGGACAGGCCCTCAGCAAAGTCGCACAGGGTGTCTGCAGGAGCCCTGCTGAGCTCTGAGCTCTCACCTACACAGCAGCACAGGGTCTGTCACCGGCCTCCAGTGTTCCAACTCTGTCTGCGCAGCTGGCAGACTCCTCCCCTTATGGAGGAGACTCTGCAGGGATCTGCGTAGTAGATGGAAACTCCAGCTTCCCTTGCTGTGTTTATGAATGGCCCAGCCCCCCAGACGCACTGAACACCCTGCCACAGGCCTGAGGGGCCCCACGTCAGCGCGACTCAGCCTCTGCTCCTCGAGCAGCCTCGCTTCTCCCCAGGAGGCACACACTGAGGTGGCATCCTGGCGCGCCACAGTCCTGCGCCCACCCGAGTCCACAGCCTGCCCACCCCGGCTCCTTACCAGTTAACCATCAGAACGGCATTGTTCTCAGCAAAGAACGGGAGATCCCCTCTTGCCTTCCACACGGCCAGGCACATCCAGAGAAGGCACTGGGACATCGCCAAGGAAATGTCCCCAATTCTCAGGATCAGAGGGTGCCTGGCTCTCCGCTGAGCAGCAGAGGCAGCGAGCGGCCAGTGGCTGCCCCTAGCCCTCAATGGGCTTGGAGCACAGACCTCAGGGTCAGGGCTGTGCTGCAGCCCTGGAGCGTCGCCAGCTGAGAGACAGGCGATCTGCGCGCTCAGCGCAGCCCTGTGAGATATTCCGAGCTCTCTGTGCAGGGCTAAATCCTGATATCCTGACTGCAGTAGCAGGCAGGGGGCGGATGGGAGCAGGGATTATGACCAGGGATTAGTTAACCCACAAATGTGATTTTCCCTGAGAGGATCGGCCATCTTCATGGGCCAGGGGTTCAGAGACGCATGCAGGGACGGCTGAGAAATTCACGCATCTTCTCCCTTTTTCTAACGGGCACCAGGCAGATCAAGACCTGACCTGAAGGCCAGGTGGGCGGAGGGCCCGAGACCGCGGGCACCTTGCCTGGCGCAGGACCGCAGAGGCTGCGCAGCCCATGCGCATGCTTGTTGCTTGCAGGTGACTATACCATCATGACGGCGCACTTCCACCTCAAGAGGAAGATTGGCTACTTCGTCATCCAGACGTACCTTCCCTGCATCATGACGGTGATCTTGTCCCAGGTGTCCTTTTGGCTGAACAGGGAGTCAGTCCCCGCCAGGACGGTTTTCGGTGAGTGACCCTGAGCTGGGCCTGGCCAGCAGCGTTTGGCGGTTGGTCCTAACCACCCTGAGGCAACCAGACCCTCTGCCATGCTGTAGTTCAGACCTGAAACGTCCTCTGGTAGGAGAGGTGCCCTGGCAGGCTCTGGCGAGAGTTGGTTTTGCTTTGTTTGTTTCTGGAGGCAGGGTCTCACTATGTAGTGCAGGCTGGCCTTGAGCTTACTTCCATAGCCCAGGTTGGCCTCAAACTCAGGGCGATCCTCCTGCCTCAGCCTCCTGAGTGCTGGCAGAGCTCTGGAGATGTTGAAAGCTGAGGAAACCTTTAGGATGTGGAGCTCAGCAGGGAAAAGTTAAGTCTGGGCTTTGCCAGGGACCCTGGGCTCTGGTCCCCTCTGCTTTCTGTTTTGCCACCCAGCCGCTCGAGGTTGTAAGCTTGCTGTATGTCACCTCCTGCTGGGAGGCACACAGGGCTGGACTCCTAAGCAGCAAAACAAAACCCAAGGCATGGGGTGACCTGGGGTCTCATCTAGACGTAAGCCTGTGTGGGTTCCCTGGTCCGGGAGCACACAACGCACTGAAGCATAAGAAGGCGCAAAGGCCCAGAGCCATGGCCCTGGTGGTCTCCCGGCCTGTGGTTCTATTCTGTGGCTTCCATAAGGAGGTTCTGTGGTCTGGGTGCCTCACGCAGCAGATGTTTATGTCTCGGTGCAGAGAGCTGGGAGCCCAAGGTCAGGGTGGAGGCAAGGACGGTTCCTGCCAGGGCTCTGAGGAGAGCGTTCGGGCCTCGCCCTGGGCTTCTTCTGGTAGCTCTGTGGCTTGTGTGTGACAGCGTGGCTCCAGCACCTACATGTCGGCCCCGGATGTGTGCCTTCCCCAAATTTCCCCCTTTTAAAGAATAGTGGTGGGACTACGGTCCACCCCACAATGGCCCCGTTTGAGCTCAGATACTTCCACAGGGCCTTTGCCTCTGAGCAAGTCCACAATCCGAGGCGAGGACTTCGATACGTGGCTATTAAGGGAGTGTCCTTGAAGTCTGAGCCGCTGCTGGTGTGCAGTAGCCGACAGCACGCTGCGAGAAGGGAGGCCAGGTACACGCCAGGGGCTGCGTGGACTGAGTGTGCAAGGACCAGGCTCCAGAGGGGCCTTGTCTCAGCTCCCTGGCCACAGGGCCAACGTGGGCACATGGCCAAGCATCTTTAAATCTTTAGGCTTCTTATAGAAAAGGGGAAGGACACCTTGCCCACGCAGCCCAGGTCAGAGCCTGGCAGTTAGCAGATGTCCCAGAGGCGGCCTGTCAGTGTCAGTCCTTGGGCAACATCTCTCCCCGAGAAAACTGGCCTTCCTTCGTGGTCACTGTCACGGACTTCTGGCAGGCTGGGTTAAAGTAAGCGGCCCCTGCCGTGTCTCTGTCCGTCCCACGTGGTGCTGTCCTGTGGGGTCCCGGGGGTTCTCCCGACCCGTTCCCACTCTCCGCTCTCCGCCTTCTGTCCCCACAGGGGTGACCACAGTGCTGACCATGACGACACTCAGCATCAGCGCCCGCAACTCCCTGCCCAAAGTGGCCTACGCCACCGCCATGGACTGGTTCATCGCCGTGTGCTATGCCTTCGTCTTCTCAGCGCTGATTGAGTTCGCCACGGTCAACTACTTCACGAAGAGAGGCTGGGCTTGGGACGGCAAGAAAGCTCTGGAGGCAGCCAAGATCAAGGTGCTCTCTCTCTCTCTCTCTCTCTCTCTCTCTCTCTCTCTCTCTCTCTGTCTCTCTGTCTCTCTCTCTCTCTCTCTCTCTCTCTCTCCTCTCTCTCCTCCTTTTTCCTTTCTGGTCCCCTTGACTGAGAACATGTGCCGGGTTCCATGTCCACATCAGAGACAAAGGGGTCTCCCTCCTGTCTTTCCCCAGCCCCAGAGCGATCCCTTCCCTGACGACCAGCGTCCCTGTAGGTTCTTAACTGCAGCAGGTCACTTGTGTCATTTGTGATCGGTTCCCAGTTTTATTCAAGCAAAGGGTCTGCTGCTGTGTGAACGGCTCGAGCGCATTTATGCGCAAGGCTGCTCCTGCCAAGGTGCCTCCTGCGGATCCAGGATGACCTGTCGGGGCTTCTGTTGCACAGGTTCCTTTCCTGCACGTCCATTTGCCTCTTCACTGTGCAGCATGTCCTCTGCAGGGTGGCACTCGTGTCATGAAGAGAAGACAGTGCCCGCTGGACGCAGTCCCCCAGCCAAGCCCGCCCAGTCCACCAGGTGATCTAGCTCGTCTCAGCTGTGTGCAGGAGCGGTCGTAGGACGTACTGCCTGCTGTGCTGAAAGGATTGTCTGTGGAGCCTTCAGGGTGTGATTTGTGCCCAAATCCACAGAACATTTGAGGCAGAAAAAAGTGGCCCAGTGTTCCGACCTGAAATACGTCAGGAAACGCAAACCCCGGAGCCCGAGGTGCCTGCCACAGTATCCACCGCTTGAAGTGTGCAGAGCCTGCTTGGGGTGCTTCACAAAGTTGGGGAAACAGGAGTGATCTGAGTAGACTGGACAACAAAAGGCATGGTGGGAAAACACTGGCAGGGAGAAGATGCTCAGGCCCGGAGGATTCTTCCCCAAAGTTGCAGGTGTGGTCTTGCAGACAGGAAATCGGATATTTGTGGGGACAGAGGAGATGTCTGTGCAGGAGGCCTCCAGCACCCAGCTAGTACTGCGGAGCGGTGGACATCAGAGGTGGCCTGGGCCTTGCATGGCTGCGGGGTGACAGGAGGGACCAGTCTGAGGTAGAAGCAGTGCTGAGAAATCACCAGATTTGCTGAAGCGATCAGCCCACACCTGGGAATCTAGGAGGAAAGGAAGGCCCAGAGTGAATGGAGACACTGAAAATGGGGTTGGATTTTGTGGCTGGATATTGTGGACAGCGTGGCCGATACTGTCGGTAGCCACCCTCACACTCTGCCTATGGTCCTTACTGACCTGGCCACCCTCTGTCTGGAAGGAGGGCTCCAGGCAGCAGCAGGAGGAAGGGGCTGGTGTGGTTGTCCTCGGTTGCCTGTCACTGATCATCCAGAATCTGGACATGCGGCTCCGGGCCCTGCAGGGCACTGTGGCAGGCCCATCTGCCCCTGTGTGCAGCGACAGGTGGAGGCCATCGGATTCTGCGGGGTGGTGGGTAGTGTGTGTGCGTGGTGGCCCTGCCCGTGGGCTGCTCGTGTGCTCGGGAAGTAGCTGGAAGTTAGATGGGGGAGAGCTGAAGGCAGACCCTGTGCACCCGTCGCTTTCCGTGTTGGGATTGTAAGGAGCAGCTGCTGTCTCCGAGTCTGTAGGGAAAGTAGCTTTCGGGAGCCAGCCCTGGAGAGGTCAAACAGCATGGCCAGGCAGCGAAAGGTGCTGCTGGGCAGGGAGGCCCTGCGCAGCTGTGACGCTGCACTGGGAGGTCTGCATGCACTCTGAGGACGCGGCCAGGAGTGCTGCCCCCACCTCGCTGGCCATCCCCGTTCACCCTCCCAGGAAGGCCACGCGACCAGGAGCAGGTGACCCCTGCAGCAAGGCCATGCCTGCGGGCGGTGGCAGTGGGCTCCACCACTGCGGCTGAGCAGCAGCGCCTTCCCGGGAGGGGCCAAGGATGCAGACTCGCGTCCGCCGCAGGCCCGGGCCTCCCAGAGGGAGCTGTGTGCCACTGGCTCCTGGTGCAGCTCACTCGCAAGGAAACTGCCTGCTGTCACGGGCAAGTCGCGCTGCAGACCCCCATAGCCACGGGTTCCCCTCCTGGGGTTCAGCCATCTGCAGGACTGAACTGCGCGAGCGTCGAAGTTGCCACTGGAACTGAACCCACACAGCCACAGTCGCTGTCCCCTGAACAGTCCAGGATAACTGCTGCCCGCATGGCCATAGGCGGCTGTGTCACGTGGAAATGCTCAAGCAAGAAGACAGGCAGAGATGCGGCCCAATGTTCCGCCACTGCATCTAAGGGACACGGTTTTCTGAGGCCCCCAGAACCAGCTCCTCCAGGACACCAGTGGACCACAGTGTCGTCTGGTGTCTTTCCCAGGGGACTGCCAGGGATGGAAACCTCGCACCAAACCAAGTCCTGTTGACTGCTCTGTCCGGGTTGACGGCACCGTGCCCACGTGATGGTGGGTGTTGCTGACAACACCTGCCCCGTGATGTGGTCCCTCCTCCCCGCCGGACCCCAGAGGCCCTGTGTCCCCTGCACCTGGACCAACATTGCTGCTGCCTCTCTCCACCGATTCCCCTGACACCTTTGCTTATCTTCCTGCTTTCTGTCTGCTGCAAAGACTGATTCTATTTCTCTGTCAGCAAAACAGACTTTTTCAAATCATCTGGTTGTGACTGTCTCCGAAACACAAGGTTCGAAGGTTTTTTTAAATAACGAGCACCTTTCTAGACAACACTTCTCTCCGGCTGTTTTGTCTCTGTCCTTCTGTCACCTCTTTAATCATCTTCCATCTCATCTTACCCGTCAACCTGTCTTATTTTTTGATGCATTTCAAAATGAATTCCAGGTGGCAGTATTACTATGAAATGATTCAGCACGCATGTAATTAGCGTGTAATATTAGTTTGTTGTTTTATTTTCTTGAATAAAAATTATAGAGCATCAAGTGTGCAAGTATTCTAGCCTTTGTTGCTTCATTTGCCGAAAACATACACCTGTGTGCCGAAACCTTTATCAAGGTAGAGAACATCACTGATTTGTAGAAAGCTCCAGAGGCTCTCTCCCAGCCGACTCGAGCCTCCCATGTCCAGATGTCACTGTGATTCTCAGGTTTCCCATGACAAAATGTCTCGCCTGTTCTAACATTTCATAGCCATGAAAAAAAAAAAAACGTTTTCAGGAAACAAAAATATTCATAGCTGCTGAACCTACAACCATGATGTAGGAAACTATGCAGGTATTCTCTAAGAGGAGACAAATAGCGACGCATTGGTACAAAAACCACCGCTCACTGCTGGAAGGGCTGAATGACTGGTGCCATCAAGAACATAGGCGAGGGGCTGTTGAGGTAGCTCAGCGGTCTAAAGCACCTGCTTAGGCAAGCCGAGGCAACCACAAGAGCCGCGATTCTATCCCCGGCACCACATGATGTGCCAGCCCCACCCCTAGGGCAGGCTGAGCCGGTCATAATGTAAATAAATAAATAAAGTTTAAAAAAAAATACTTGAGAACTTGATTAAAAAAAAAGAACATAGGTGATTCTCACAGCACTATGCTGAATGAGAGAGACCCACTCCGAGCGGTACGTAATATGCAGGTTTTGGGGGTCTCTTGTTTTTTGATTTTGTTGCGGCACTGGGAATTGAACGTAGGACCTTTGTGGCGAGTTACATTCTTTATTTTATTACTTTAAGGCCAGGTATCAATGCTTTGACCTGGCTGTGCTTGAACTTCCTGTCCTCAGGCTCGCAGAGCATGGGGAGCACGGTGTGCGCCTGCCCGTGCTGTAGGGTTTACAAGCGCTCGCTTCCCCCTGTTCTGGATGGCGTTCTCCAGGGCACTTTTGTGATGCCCTCATGCCCACATGTGGTGTTCTCTGTCACAGATACCCTTAAAGGTAAAGACGTACAGGTGGTTCTGTCGGGTACGGCCATCTGAATTCAGGTTATCCCCACCCTGCATCACTGGGAAACGCGGAACATCCCTGGGGGCTGTGCTGTGCAGGCCCTGCCTGCTGGACCTGTGGGCTTCTAGACTTAGATGTCTGTGGAGAGGGGACACTGCCCTCTCCCAAGGCTGAGCTGGCTTTTCTTTGACTCTTTTGAGAGATGCATTTTTAGATCTCCAAAGTGACCGACCATTGCCTGCATGTCACGTGCGTAGCCTAACTTTGTTATTACTTTTTGCAGAAAAAGGAGCGTGAACTCAAGCTAAATAAGCAAACCAATGCTTATACAACTGGGAAGATGACCCACCCTCCAAACATCCCAAAGGAACAGACCCCAGCGGGGGCTTCCGGTGCCCCTGGTGTCTCTGTAAAGTCTTCGGAAGAGAAGGCTTCCGAGAGCAAAAAGACTTACAACAGCATCAGCAAGATCGACAAAATGTCCCGAATCGTGTTTCCTGTCTTGTTTGGCACTTTCAACTTAGTTTACTGGGCGACGTATCTGAATAGGGAGCCGGTGATTAAAGGAGCCACTTCTCCCAAATAGCCCACCGTCCCCGTGCAGGCCACTGAAGCCACCCCTGCACCCGAGAGGGCCTGGCTGCAGAAGGACTCTCCACACTCGGGCGGGCGCGCTCCTGCAGGAAAACGTTTGCATGTTTAACAGTACACACCAATACTATTGACTCGATGTTTGTCTGTGTAACTTCGGGAGTCTCAGAGATGTCCCCCTGGTGCGTGAAGCGGACGGCTTTACAGAGCATCGGGAGACGGCGAGTCTACACTTGGACGCTTGGTCTCTTAACACTGACAGCTGACACCCAAGAGAAGTATATTTTTAGCTGTTCCAAGTGTTACCTAACGATGTTTTTTATACTTTGAATGTCATTTCATACAGAGTTTCCCAGCAGATAAATATTTTAAGAAATGCTCCGTGATTACTACTTGACCAACTCCTATGAGAAACCAAGACCAGAGAGAGCACATTTTTCACTAAAAGGGAACTAAGGACATTTATATGCAAAATCAGCTGCCTTTGATAACTCCTACCACTCTGAACTTAGAGAAGCGCTGCATGATCTGACATTAAGAAATAGGATAGGCTGCATTTATGGAGGCAAGTTTAACAGCAGAAATACATAGCGTGTGTTAGAGTAGCAGGTCAAGTATTTGCCCCTAGGAACACTTTAATTGTTTCAAAATTCTTTTCTTTTTTCGGCAAATGAGTTTATTTCCCACCCCGCCCCAGTCCCTCCACTAACTGGACAGTGTCCAAGGAAGAAACCCGAGTGGCCCATGCCAAGTCTCTGTCGCGACTTCCTCAGCCTCGTGGGCTGAGCCTCCGTCCCGCCCCTCCGCCTCTCCTGCTGCCGCCCGCTTGTAGAGCTTCAGTGTCCAGAAGCCGTAGCTAAGCCCTTCCACCTGATTTCCTTGTATGTGTTTCATTCTTGACATACTGCTCTGTTAGCTTTTGTATATGAATCTTTAATGTTCAGTAAAAAATAAAAGAAAAAAATGGACTGGTCTTCAGCGCCTTTCTTTTTTTAAAACTTGAGATTTGAGTGGACTCATTTCCTAAAATGCCATAAGGAAAACTATAATGAAACTCACTCGGGAGTTTGTGCACGCTAACCCTACTCTGTAGAGGGGCCCTGGAGAAGGCCTGCTTAGACCCCGGCGCGGGGGTTCCAGCCCCTCACCCATCCGTCTCCCCACCTCCTTGCAGGCGGCCTCCCCGGGCGTGTGCCCAGGAGGCCCCGTCCGAGGGCCGCTGCTGACCCCCAGCACTCCGTTCCCTTCCGGTAGCTCTCTGCAGACCTGAAAGGCCATCTATGTCTCGTTTGAGTGAACAGAAGCGGGAGGGCGACGGGTCCCAACCCTTGGCGACTCCCTCGGAATTCCAGAGCCCGGGTGGACTCGAGACTGTCCACCCACAGCACCACAACTGGAGGCCGTCCGGTTGGCCAGGAGCTCCGTTGTCCCCTCTGTGGCTGGCTAGTTTGGAGCCTCACCGATAGCACAAGGGACAGCAGGGTGCGCCCGAGTGCTTGTGCAGAAGCGTTTTCCTCTTGGGATGAGGACAGGTTTGCAGAACACAGCGTGTCGGGTCCTCTCGCGGTCCCCACAGCTCAGCTCTGCCCTGCAGCCTGAAGACAGTGCTGTTACCAGCGGGGTCGCAACCCTGATGTACGTAAGCTCGCTCTAGGAGCCCCTGGCCACCACGCAGCGCGACCCTTCCTCGTCGGGTGGTGTGGCTCTGCGCGCCTTGCCACAGGGTCTTTGCTGAGCTCTAGCTTGCAGACAGCGTCTCCATGTCGCCGTGCTGTGGGAACGGAAATCTGGTGAGCACACTGCCAAAAGCGCCCCTCGTTTGCTCCTTCTGGTTTTGTACTGCAGATATTTCAGTGTCTGCCACTCTTAATGAGGCCAGGGCCATCACCTCAGAAACTGACAGCAAGGAAAAATACAATTTTCCAAAAACATTTATAAGTGATAAGTTGGCAACATCTGCACTGAGCACTCTCCTCTGCAAGAGTCTTGGCACAGGCAGAGCGATGGTTTTACACAGACACGCCCGGGCTTGCGCTTCCCGTGTCAGGAGGGTGCTCGGGTCCTGTCCACGGGCGCCTCAACACGGCCTCCTCCCCCCGCCGGGCCACCTCTCTCGGGATACAAGGGGGAGGTGCTGAACCCACAGATGGGCCTTTGGCCTGAGTACAGTGCTCCTCCATAGTGCTTGCACTGCGGGTGGTCCCAGCTCGCAGCCAGACCTCTCTCCGGGACCTCTTGCCTGGAGCTGGCCACCGGGCTGCAGGTACTGGCCCGCAGGAACAGGCGAGCGGCCGGGCACTCTGGCCGCCTCTTACCTCCCTGCCTGCGCAGGGCCATCGCAGGGTGAGCGCTGCCGTGGGGGGCTGTTCTGGACCTGAGGCCCCCGGTGGGAGTGCAAGCCCCTCTTAGTCGACGTGGCTGAGGCCACTCAGGTGAGCAAAGACCTCCGTGAAGCAGCTCCAGGGAAACCCCAGTTGTCCCGTCTCAGGAAACTCGGGCCCTCCCCGCTTCAGGCCTTTGCCCAGGCTGATGTGGTAGAGCTGGGAACGCATCCTGGAGTGTCACCCATCTCTCCGCTGTGGCAGTGCACACAGCGTGAGTGGAATTGGAGCAGACAGAGTGGAGCTGGGGGTGCCCCTCTGCCCCTCCTTGGCACTCGCCCCATGCAGAGTCACTTTGAGGGAGGCTGATCTTGTGGAGCAGAAAATGACCCCCTGGGTGGACTTCAGCTTCGGCTGGTTGCCTGAGTAACCTGTAGGTCACTTCGGTTCCAGTCAGAGTCCCCTTGCTTCTGGATGGTCACTGCGATGCATAGGTGGGCACTGTGCTGCGTGCTGGAAGGGCTGATCAAGGACAGCCGCGCACTCCGCCTCCTGTCCGCAGACCCCATAAAACCTTCATCCTTAGGCCTTCATGGCCTGG
>PVKN010000518.1:0-35208 GCA_004027915.1 Capromys pilorides
CTTCCTTCCTTCCTTCCTTCCTTCCTTCCTTCCTCCCTCCCTCCCTCCCTCCCTCCCTCCCTCCTCCCTCTCTCCCTTCCTTCCTTCCTCCCTCCCTCCCTTCCTTCCTCCAGTAGGGTCTCACCGTGTGGTTTAGGCTGATCTGAACTCATAATGTAGCCTACATTGGCCTGGACCTCCCAGCAATCCTCCTTCCTCAGCCTCCCGTGAGCTCTTGTTATTCTCTGTGTGTCCTGTTCAATTCTTTGGAATGCTAAGACCCTGCAAACAGCTCCTCTGAGGTGCCTCATCTGTTGACACGTGGGCTGGGGCTGTGGTCAGTGCTCGAATGATAGGGGCCTGGAAAGTTGCCACAGACCTTCCAGACGTGAGGTACCTGGAATGTCATGCTAAGGAATTTGGATTATCTCATGTGCAGAGGGAGACGTGGAAATATGTGGTCACATGGCTACTGCTGATTCCCATTACTCCAGGTGTTTGTTTCTGTAAGTCCCTATAGATGCCACATGTAGTGGATCATAGTTTTGGATTATATGGCATTATCATTGCCTTGCTGTTAGGAGGTGGGGTCAAACTGGGAGAGGTGGGTTGCTGTGGGTGACCTCCCTGGCTCCTCCCTGAACTGCTTTTCCTCTGCCATGCTGTTTGCCCTGGAGCCAGCAGATTATGGACTGAAACCTCTACAAACTGTGTGCTAAGGGGCTGGGGAGATAGCTCCGTAGCACAAGTGTCTGCCTGGCAAGTGCAAGGTCGTGAGTTCGAACCCTGGTCCCACAAAACAAAAAACAAAAAACTGAGCTAAAATACACTTCTCCTCCTTTATATTATGGGTGTTGGGTGTTTTGTCCTAGCAACTAGGCATGGAACAGACAGACACCAGGGCAATAAACAGAGACTATTGCTCCTAGTGAAAATGCAAGGTCAGGTTCCTATGAGCTCCGATTAATCTTTTACCCGATCAGTCCATCCCCCTCTTTGATGTGCGCTTCTGTTTAAAGACATCTTATTGATGCCTTATCTTCTGAGCCCAGAGCAGTGATTTGGTAACACTGAACTCGTGGCCAACTGCTGCCACTGTAGTTCCTGCCACGACAAGGCTCATCTGCCATGTTTCCTCCTGGAGGCTTGTCACAGCCTCCTTGGTCTTAGGAAGACAGGACAGCTTGTTTGCTCTGTGCTTGTAATGTCACCAAGAAAAAGCCTAAGAATGAGAAAAATGGGGCACTACATAGATCCCTGTGAGACATGTGTTTACAGAATGGGAGCTGGGGAAGGTGGCTGGGCAGGGTGCAGCCTTGTTTGGTCTCAGCTAGGCGAGTAGCATCGTGTCTTAGATGCCTCACCACTTCAGGTGTGTGGTTTGTGGCCCAGGAGGGACAGTGCCTCAAGGGTGGAGTTGCAGCTCCAAAAAAAAATTTTAGCCAGGAGGTGAATTCCCAGCCCAGAATCTGTGAGAGTGGAGCAGCCCCTGGATGCTTAACCTGCCTCTTGTTGGAGATGAGGTGGTGCGGGCTGGCGAGATCAGTGGTTATGGTCACCATGAAGACAGAGATGAGAAGTGGGCTGGAGGGGCAGCGGTTTGCAAGCTGGGATACCTGGAGGTTGGAGGCAGCTTGCAGTGACCGGGCAGGCGGTGCTCCCCTGCAGGGACAGGCAGTGACCGGAAAGGGCTGCAGAAGATTGCTGCGGCTGCTGCAGAGTTGTGAGTGCCACATTGATGGTGCTCAGAGGCCACCTTGAGGACATCTGACCACGGCTGGTCCTCGGCCCCGTGGGGTGGCAGTAGCTGTGGGCCAGGAGGAGAGGTAGGGTCAGGCAGAGCTCCTGGGGCACTGACACTTTAGGGAGTAGGCAGAAGTAGGAGAGGTGTCTGTGGAGGAGCAAGAAGGGTTCAAGGTGGAGAAACTGGGGGTGTGGGAGGGGAGACGATGATGAAAAGAGGTCCAGGGAAGGGGTGATTTTCACCAGAGTCTTTTCAATAGAGGCAGAGGGAGAGTAGCCCAACACTGCCGGCTCACTAAGCCATAGAAGGTTCCTTTCCTGGAAGGGAGAAAGGCCGGCCCTTGGCAAGGGTTAGGGCTGGAGATCTGCTTCTTTTTAGGAACCAGGAACCGGAAGGAATGTGTGGTTGGGGGCTGAGGCGGGAGGGCTGCCTGACAAGCAGTGAGCCTCACCTCACGCCCGTCTCTGCTCCATCCTCTCGCGGTTCTTTCCAGGTTCCCCCAACCCTCAGCTGGCTTTGTCACAAGCTTTGACACGTTGTTCTCTGCTCAGACCGTCCTGCTCTCCAGCCCCATCCCTGGCAGAGGCCCTGGCTCCTTGCTGCATCTGCCCTGTCCTGGAGTCCACGCTCACTGCTGCAGCTGGGGGAGGTCTAGGTGCCCCAGCCTGGTCCTCGGCTAGCTGACTGCCTGGTCTGTGTGCCCCTAGGAGAGTCAGCCTTTGCTCCCGGGTGAATAAGGCCATGGGCATAGGGGCCATGATGCCCAAGGGTATGCCTGTTCCCTCTACTCAGGCCAGGAGGAAAAGCTGAAAGACAGAGGAGGGAGGAGTAATAACATGTCAGCTCATGTCAAGAATGGTGGCACAGCCTGTAGTTCCAGCAGTCAGAAGGCTGAGGCAGGGGGATTACTGTGAGTTCAAGACCAGCTTGGGCTATATAGTAAGTTCAAGACCAGTCTGAGCTACAGAGTGGGACCCCATCTCAAAAACAAAAATCAAACCAAATCAAACCAAACGAAATCAAACTAAACCAAATCAAAACATCAGCTTAGTTGTTTAGCAACTCTTGGGCCAGAATCCAGGACAAATACTTGACTTACATCATACTTTTTTTTTTCATGGTACTGGGGATGGAACTCAGGACGTTGTGTTTGCCAGGCAAGTGCTTAATCTACTGAGCTATCTCCCCGGCCCCTTATGTCATACTTGTGATGACCTGCTGCTCTCTTTACCTCTCCATTTAGTTCTCTTCACACTGCAGTGTGGCCTCTGGACAATGCAAATTGCACAAAATCTTTCAGCCGTGCTGCAGCCTCTTGAAGACCCCCGTCTTGCTCGAGTGGCCTGTGGGCTCCTGCGCAGGCTGAGCCCTCCTCCATCGCCATGCTCAGGTTCTTCCTCGCAGGCCCTGGCCTTCTTTTCCTTCATGACCACCACACAGTTTGCCAGTGCAGGGCCTTTGCACATATCTTTTTTTGTCTTTTCTTAAAATTTGTTTTGCACATGTCTTTATCATCTTTCTACATTTTGTCTGAGCTAGCACTGATTAAGCTCCAAATTGTAATTTAAATGTCACTTCCTCAGAAAAGCTTTCCCTGCTCTCCAAAGCAGGGCCGGTTTTCCATTATAGAATCTCTTAGCCTAGCAACCCCCTTGGGGACGGCTAACTTGCGGAGCTACTGGTGCACTAGCATGTTGAAGTCGTCTTTCTTCTTTCAGACTGTGACCCTGAGGAGTTCCCTGCACCACCAGGCACACACAGCGGTGTGAGCAGTCCAGGCCTCCAGCACCGGGAGGATGCGGGGTGCTGCAGGCCCACTCCTGGCCTGGTGGTGGCTTCCATCCTAGGGTGGAGTGGGGCAGACTCAGCCCCTTGGAGGGCAGGGAGTGCTGTGTGATATGCAGAATCCACACACACCCGGGTTCAAGTCCCACTTTGATGCCCTGGTGGTGCGGCCCTGGTCAAATCATTTCCTCTCTGAGCCTTGACTTTCTTTCTCAGGGCAGCATGGGCAAGGGGTGCCCTTGTGAGGAACACTGGGCCAGACCCTTGCAGAGAATGGTGGTGGTGGTGAGCCCCCGCCATCGACTTTTCTTTTCTAGGGCATGGTTTTGCTCCCTCCCTCCCTCTCTCCCTCCTTCCCTGCCCCCCCTTCTTTCTTTCTTTGCAGGGTCTAATTATGCGTCTTGGACTCTTAGTGATCCTCCTGTCTCAGCCTCTCTAGTGCTGGGATTACAGGTGTATTTCTCCACACTGGGCTTCATGGCTTTTCTTTTGTAGAGTGACATTCTTTCTTCCTTTTTCTGTTCTTTTTTTCATCTTTTTGGGACAGAGTCTTGCTATGCAGTTCAGGTTGGCCTTGAGTTCACTTTTGTAACCCATGCTGGTCTTGAACTCACACCAATCCTCCTGCCTCAGCCTCCCAAATGCTGGGATTACAGGCATGTGCCACCACCCCTGGCCTCACCACAAAGCTCACTTTGTAGCCCAGGCTGGTCTCAAACTTGGAACCATCTTATCTCAGCCTCCTGTGTGCTGGAATTACATGTGTGGGACATCACACCCAGCCAAAGAGTAACATTCTTGTTTCATTCCCCAGGCGTTCTCTATGGGGACTAATAGCCTTGATCGGATCTTCTTGGTGACCTGTTGCTCTCCCTATCACCTCCGAGGCTCAGTGGGGGCTAGCTCTTGGCAGCAGCAAGACTGACTGTCCCCCTAGACTGAACCCAGTGTCTCCACGTCTCCTGCTCCCTCCAGCCGGCCCACCCTGGGGCTGAGGGCAGGACTCCATCCCTGCCTGCCCTGCTGTTGCTGGGCAGCTTGGCTCAGCTCCATCTGGGCCTTCCTTTGAAGGTGAATGAAGTCCTTAGGAGCAATTCCTGAACCGTGGACCAACTGCTCGTTCTGCCCGCAGGTCCGGCTGAAGGGCTGAGGCCTCCCTGTGGGGCTCTCGCCTGGGTGCTCCCCTCTGCTCAGCCGTGGACCACAGGGCTGGAGACAGCCAGGCAGAGCTGAGTCTTCGGCACTGTTTCATTGGGCGGTCAGGGCCTGGCCCGCCCTGTCTGCCTGGCTGCAGCCGCTGCTGCTGCATTTCCGTGATTGGCGGTGCCTGTGGAAAGCGTGCTGGTTCGCAGCAGGCAGGCCCAGCATCCAGTTGCCATCGGCTGCCAAACTGCCTGGGGCTCTCTGGGCTCCTGATGTCCTTGGCCTAAAAGAGCCTGGCTGCCATGTTCCACCGCTCCCCAGGGGCCCCAGGAGGTTAGCTCAGCTACCCACAGAAGTAACCGGCTCCCTCCCTCATCCTCCTCACTTCCCTCCCTTCTCTGCCTCTCTTCTCTTTTCTCTGGCTACATTTCCTGGGATTGGCTCCCAAATAAACAATCTGCATGCACATCTTTGTCTCAGGTATGGCCTTTGGGGAAACCCAAACTAAGACAACTTCCTTCCTTCCTTCCTTCCTTCCTTCCTTCCTTTCTTTTCTTCTTTCTCTCTTTCTTTCATTATCTTTTCCCTGGAGACAGGTTCTCACTTGCTCTGCAATTCAGGCTGGACTTGAGTTCACTTTTGTAGCCCAGGCTTGACTCAAATTTGCAAAGATCCTCCTGCCTCTGCCTCCTGAAAGCTGGGATTCCAACTCATGACAGTTGGAAGTGGGGCTCTGAACTGGCTGACATCTTGTGTTTGACTAGAGCAGCAATCTCATTTCTGGGGGACTCTCCCATCCCTTTGCTAACCCTCTCTGGCTCCCAGAGCTTCCTTTCTTGTTGACTGGGCCAGGACTGGAACTGACTCCAACCTGAGCCGATGGGTCATGCTTTCCTTTTGAGATGACTGGTCCTGTATGAAGACAATTCACATGGATCTATGAAGGCACTGCCCATGGGACTTGGATATGAGAGAGAGAGAGAGAGGGAGAGAGAGAGAGAGAGAGAGAGAGAGAGAGAGAGAGAGAGAGAGAGAGAAACAGGGAGAGAAACAGAGAGACAGAGGGAGAGAGACTGTCTGATGACAGTTGGAAGCGGGGCTCTGGACTGCAGGTGACTTGGGTTTGAAAATGCTACTATTCAGGGAGAGACAATTATTCTGGTATGAAAAGGAGGCAACAAGGTGAGGGGAGGAGGTGCGTGCCTACAGCAGAGCCCAGCGGTGCTGTTTTCTGTGTGCACAGAACCACATCATTCCTTTGCCTGAGCCTGTGCAATTTCTTCCACTTGTGACCAAGAATACTGTCTATGACCTTGAGTTTGCTGTCTCACAGTCGCTGGGGCACTGCAGGTGTCTAATAAGTTTGTTGACTGAGTTTCAGTGAACTCGACTCCTCTCACTTGTGCATTTGGGTGGATCATAGCTACTTTTTAGGGTTGCTGTGTGGGTACAATGAGAGGGACAGGGCTGTCGTGGAGTGCTGCTGTCACAGAGGACAGCAGCCTCAGTAAGTCACGCAAAACAGCAATGTATATTCTCAGCCCTGGAGACTTGGCAATCTGAGATCAAGGTGCTTACAGCTCCCTGCTCCTGAGACGGAAGCTTTAACATTGAGTCCTTTGGAGAAGAGGAGTGCCACCCACTTACCCACAGCGCAGACGGCCACAGGACCGCTGGGAGTGGTGGCGCATGCCTGTAGTCCCAGCACTCTGGGAGGCTGAGGCAGGAGGATCCTTGCAAGTTTGAGCCTAGCTGGGCTATAAAGTGAGCTCAAAGCCCGTATGAACTGCACAGTGAGACCCTATCTCAAAAAGACCAAAAAAGGGGCTGGGGAGATAGCTCTGTGGCACAAATGCCTGCCTGGCAAGTGTAAGGTTGTGAGTTCAAACCCTGGTCCCGCCAAAAATATAAATAAATAAATAAATAAATAAATAAATAAATAAATAAATATAATAAAAGCAAGGTAAAAAACAAAACCAAAAACAAAACCCTACAGGTGAGAAAGGGAGAAAGGACACTCCCCCCACCAAGCCATTTGATGGCAGCAGGACCCCATAAGGCAGAGCCCCCATGAGGTGAACCCCTCCATGAGGCCCCTTCTAGTACAGCTGCACCCACACCTGAATGCGGGGAGCACCTTCAGAGCACAGCAAGAGTGTGTTCAAGAGAGCTTGGAGAAGTGCTCCACCCTGTCCTGTCAGCTGGGGAGGCTGGGAGGATGCTGGGGCGGGGAGGAGGCCGGGCGGGGAAGATGCTGGGGGTGGGGGGAGAGGATGCCGGGCAGAGAGGATGGGGGGGTTGAGGGGTAGGGGTGGAGGTGGGGGGTGGGGATCTCACTGGCCACTGAGCTCATCATGAAATTGGTGGTTAGAGCAGGAGTGACACTGGGTGAACAGCTTGGCAGACTTTTTTTTCTTCCAAAAATCTATAAGAAAAGCAGAGAAAGGAATTAGTGTTCATTGAGTCTGCCCCGCAGCGCGCGCCAGGCCTCGCTCCTCTATACGTCAGAGTCCAGCTGGGGACGCGGAGGGCAGGGTTTTGTTTGGACTTCACAGTGCTGGAGAAGCATTTCAATTAATTGCCAACGTATTGAGATGTGAAAATTCCCCCTGAAAACATGCTTTGGGGGTGCTCTTGAAATGGCAGAAGCCCTGGGTCAACCATAAACTGCAATGGACAAAGCTGTCCCCTCTGGGGAATGGTGGCTGTCCTCTCTGGTGTTCCACAGGCCCCCGCCAGGCCCCTCGTGCCTTGCTGCTGTGTGCCCGGTCCCTGCAGCCTGGATATGATAAACCTGGATGCTCTGACCCTCCTGATGGCCCTGTGATATGGGCACGAGGAGTCCCATTTATACAGATGCCAAGACCGAGGATCAGAGACCACGTTAGCTGCTCTAGGGCATAGAGCACTTAGTGAATGAGAGAACTCCGACTGTATTTCACCTTCTGACTCCCACTTTCCCTCTCCCACCACAGCCTGAGGATAGGGGAGGGGTTTTGTATGGGTGGGTGAATGGGGAGGGGGGGGTGCAGTGCCTTGGAGAAAGCCAGGAAGACTGGGACCGGAGCAGAGCGTAGGGGGATGTGGAGTAGCCAGCTGGAAGGACCCATGGCTATTCAGTGCTAGGAGCTTGTGCGACCCAGGAGCTGGTCTTGGTGGTCCAGAGAAGCAGAGAACTAGCTGGTCATGGCTGAAGATGTCTTGGGCAGTTGGTGGCTTAGGCTGGAGGAGGCCTGGGGGCTGGTGTTTGGGGGACCAGGAGTGAGGGGCAGAAGCAGGACTGGTAGGGGAGTTCATGCACCCAGGTTTGGAAGTGTTGGACTTGGGATTCATGGGGCCTGAGGGGTAATGTCTGGGAGCAGCCGGCCAAGGAAGGCAGGAGTGTACCAGAAGCTCCTGGCAGAGGTAATGATCCAGAGGGAAGCCGTATGCCCTGGGAAGGCAGCAGGGTGGGCAGGGCATCTGTGCCAACCTGGGCCCTCAGGGCTGGCAAGGGCCCAGGGCTACCCCCTCCCCTTCCTTGAGGTGAGGAGGATCCTGCCCCTCCTCATCCAGTGAACCCTCGATAATCAGCTTCCCTCGGGATGAGCAAGCAAGAGGGAGGAGAGGGAGGCAGGCAGGGGGCAAGGAGAGAGAGCTGGTTATCGCTTCCCCTGGCTCCAAGTGGATAATTATACAGCTCTCTGAGCCCCAGGACTGGGCCAGGCGGCAAGCCGTACAGACAGCCTCTCAAAATTAATGGGACTCTAAGGGGCCTGAGGTGTGGGGCGGGCCAAGGCTGAGAAGCTGAGGAGAGATGAACCAGACGAGGTAGAGACTGTGCCTGGCGGAAAGAACTGAGCGACAGGGCTGAAACAGATGGAGAGAAAGACTGGGGAAGCTGAAGCCCAGAGGGTTAAGTCACCTGTTTAGATACACACAGCAGCGAAGCCGAGGGTACTATTATGTGCCGACAGAGGTCAGCTCATTCATGCACAGCAGCAATTTGAATTCTCCCAAAATTCTACTTTGTGGAAGAATCTGGGGCTCAAAGAGTTTAACTTGCCCAAGGTCCCCCAGTGCACTCTGGCCAGAGAGCTGAGCGCCAGTGCGGGATCCTATGTATTTGGTAGTGGGTCTCACTACGCAGCTCGGCCCCGTAGTGATCCTCTTGCCCAGCCCTCCCAGCACTGGGATTACAGGCGTGTGCCCCCACACCCAGTCTTGGTGGCTGGTATGGTACCCTGGTTCTTGCGCTTTCCTAGGCAGGTGCTTAGACTGCTGAGCTGTCTTCATGGCCTTACGATGGGATTTAGTAGCTGGTTTCCCAAAAGTGGGGCTTACTGTCAATAAAACCAGACCTCCAGGTCTCCTGAGCAAGACCCACTGGTCCAGCAGGCCTCTGGCAGCCCGGCACTCGGAGGCCAGCAGGGCATGGACCGGTTCCCCACCTCTACCTCAGAAGCTTCCTGGTTGTCCCAGCCTGAGCTTGGTTCCTCTCTGTATCGGTGCTCTCCTTTCCTCCTCTGACCCTGCAGGCTGCTCTGCCCTCTGCTTTGCAGTGGAGTTCCACTTCCGGCTGGCTGCCATATCACCGTGCCAGGGTGGTGAAGGAGCAACTCGTGGTCCAGCTCCTCCTCCAGTGGACTGGCTACCCAGGTCCCAAAGCAGTGACCTGGCCAGACAGCACAGGATGGGGTGTGGGGCTCTGTGGCCTGATCCTGGGCTCCTTCTGTAGGCAAACTGCTAGGGCTGGAAATTTATGTTCTCACTGGGTGGCCCTGGGCAGGTGACCCTACCTGAAATAGGGGTGCACTTGTCCCATAAGAACAGAGTGTGTGCTCTGGTGTGGATGGGTACGTGTGGGGCACCCCGATCTGGCTGAGTAAGGGTGTGGGGAGGTCAAAGGGTGAGGACTGTGCTTGCCCAATCCTGCCACCCTGCTGCACCTCCCTGTGTGTGGTCCCGGGAGCCAGTCCCAGGCTTGTGAGTGCGTGTGATGTGTGTGAGAGCCGTAGTGGGCACCTTGAACATTTGACACAGGGGAAAGTGGGGCCAAGGAGACCAAATAACTATTTTCTGTACCTTTTGGGATGCTACAGTTACCCCCACTTCTGCCATGAGGGCCTCTGCCCTCACCTGGGTCTGCAGTGCTCTTCCCTCAGATCTTCATGGGGCAGCATATAACTGCTCTCTGGCTGCATAGCAAATCACCCCGACTCCAGCAGCTTGCAATAGCAAATGTTTATTATGCCCAAGTTTCTGAGGGTTAGGAATTGGGAACAGCTTCAGGGGTGCATAACAACCTGCGTGGGACCGGGAGCTTCTGCACGTGTTGGAGCCTACTCTCTTACAGAAATAATAAGAACACAACGTCTTGGGGCAGGGACATAGCTCAGTGGTCTAAGCACCTGTCCAGCAAGCACAAGGACCCTAGTTCAATCCTCAGTACCACATGCTGTGCCAGCCCCCAAACAGGGTATGGTGGCACACTCCTATAATTCCAGCACTGAGCAGCTGAGACAGGAGGATCACTATAAGTCCAAGTTGTGTATTGAGACCTTGTACCAAATAAATAGATTTTAAAAAAGGGCCGGTGAGATGGCTCAGTGGTCTAAAGCACCTGCTTAGGCAAGCTTAGGCAACTGCAGGGACCAAGGCCTGATCCCCGGCACCACATGCTGTGTCAGCCCCACCCTCAGGCCAGGCTGAGCCGGCCATAATATAAATAAATAAATAAATAAATAAATAAATAAATAAATAAATACATAAATAAAGTTTTTTAAAAAGAGAGAAAAAAACAACATTTTATGATCATGCTGGCATATTAACTTTCTTTCTTTCTTTCTTTTTTTTTTTTTGATGGTACCAGGGATCGAACTCAGGACCTTATGCTTGCCAGGCAAGCACTTATTCCACTGAGCTATCTCCCCGGCCCCTGCTGGCATATTAACTTATATCAAAACTTCTTTTTTTTTTGGGCCTAAGAGTTGTTTATTCCTTCTAACTGGAAGACAAAAGAAAATGTTTTCACAGGTCTGAAAAGTATTGGATATCTAACACCACGCCCACCTCGTCCAGGGGCTGGATTGGCCCTGCGGAGCTTGGCCTCGTATGCTTGGCCTGCACTTCATGTGGCTACAGGGTGGAAGACTGCAGCCATCTGAATGCTGGAGGCTCCACTTTCTAAAAAACAAAGCAAGAATATTAATTAATTTTATTGGTAAATTTTAGGTCTACATAATGATCACATTCATCATAGAGAATTTATACATGCTATATCTTGAATTTTTCTCCTGTTGTTGTAGGAAGCCAAGTTAGATAGAAATATTATAGGCGGGAAGACAGGGCTAGGCCCTCGAAGGAGATAACGCAGAAGACTAGATATTTTGCAACTGTGGGAGGGATGGATGCTCCCGTCATAGGCCAGACCTAAAGACCAAAGATCAAACAAATGCTGACCTCCTTAAAGATGGGCCTCTGAGATTGAACATCACCCTGAGGGAGCCAGAAGAATCATTAATTCGAATACTACTGGATGGCTACCTGATAGTCCTGTTCTACATTCATGCTCTCTTGCTACGTGCCTTGCTTTCCCATTTGGTCCTGGACTTAAACAATTTTACCTGAGCAGTGGTGCTTGTAACCTCATTGGCTGACCATAGCATTGTCCCACCTCATGCACACCTAAGGGAGTTTCCATGTTCTCCACCACCTTAGACCCACTTTACCACATGGTTTTCTTCTATAAAAGTCCCTGGAAGAGACAGCTTCCCGAGGACAATCCACTTGAGACACCCCTCCTGTCCCTCTTTCTGACAGGAGCTTTCTTTCCCTCAATAAATATGTTCTGCTCATTACCTCCATTTGTTCCTAAAATGCATTCTTCGGTTTCAAAAAACACAATCTCATCCCGGGTACTTTTTTCTTTTTTGCCTTTTTAAGACAAGATCTCACTATGCAGTTCAGGCTAGCCTTGAGCTCACTTTTGTAGCCTATGCTGGTCTCAAACTCACACTGATCCTCCTGCCTCAGCCTTCCTAGCGCTAGGATTACAGGCATGCACCACCATGCCCAGCTAGTGGGCCTATTTTAAAGAAATGTGGACATATTTTAAAACCATTGTGCTAGGTGTGGTGATGCACATCTAGAATCCTAGCGCTTGGGAGGCTGAGGCAGGAGGAGTGCCATGAGTTTGAGGCCAGCCTGAACTAATAGTGAGACCCTGTCTCAAAAAAAAAAAAAAAAAAAAAAAGAAAGAAAGAAAGAAGGAAAAACCAGGGTAAAGCAGTTCTCACCAGAACCCTAGGAAGGAAGAATCTCAGTCACACTCGGCTGCTCTGAGAGACCCTAAGGAAAAAGCTACACCAGGCCACGAATACCATGGGCAAGGGAGACCCCAGAAAGCCTCGGGGCAAGATGACCTCTCACGCCTTCTTCTTTGCACAGACCTGCCGCGAGGAGCACAAGAAGAAACACCATGACTCCTTGGTCAACTTTGCCGAGTTCTCCAAGAAGTGCTTGGAGAGATGGATGACCATGTCTGCCAAGGAATAGTCAAGTTTGAAGATACAGCAAAGAGTGATAAAGCTCAATAGGACGGGAAGATGAAAAAATGGCGTTGCTCCCAAAGCTGGTGGTAAGAGAGGAAGGAAGACCCGAAGCCTCTGTCCACTTCGGGATAGACCACTGTCCGACTTTTTCCTATTTGCTCTGAACATTGCCCAAAGATCAAAAGGGAACACCCAGGGCTGTCCACTGGAGATACTGCAAAAAAATTGGATGAAATGTGGTCTGAGCAGTCAGCCAAAGAGAAACAGCTAGCTGGGTGCGGTGGCACACGCCTGTAATCCCAGCACTTGGGAGGCTGAGGCAGGAGGATCCGTGCGAGTTTGAGACCAGCCTGGGTTACAAAAGTGAGCTCAAGGCCAGCCTGAACTGCATAGTGGGACCCTGTCTCAAAAAGACAAATGCATAAATAAATAAATAAATAAATAAAATTAAAAAAAGAGAGAGAAACAGCCATATGGACAAAAAGCGTCTACGCTAAGGAGAAATACGGAATGGATATTGCTACATACCAGGTCAAGGGCAAAAGCAAGGCAGGAAAGAAGGGCCCTGGGAGGCCAACAGGCTCAAAGGAGAGTGAACCAGAAGATGAGGAGGAGGAGGAAGAGGAAGAAGAAGAGGAGGCAGATGAAGAAGTGGCTGTCCTGCAATGGCATGTGGACTGTGTGTGTATGCAGGCAATTGTCTTGCTAAGATATGAACAAGCACAACTCCACATTAGCTTCAGTATAAAAACTGCAGATTTTTGTATAGCTGATAAAATTCTTTGTAGAAAAAAATACTTTTTTTTTTTAAAAAATTCAGGTTGTAGCTTTTTGAGGGACTACTACATACAGTTAGATTTTATTTTTATTTATTTATTTTTTGGTGGGACTGGGATTTGAACTCACAACCTTACACTTGCCAGGCAGGCACTTGTACCATGGAGCTATCTCCCTGGCCCCAATCTTTTTTTTTTTTTTTTTGACAGGACCAGGGATTGAACTGAGGTTCTTACATTTGCCAGGCAAGTGCTTATTCTGCTGAGCTATCTCCCCAGCCCCCAGTTAGATTTTAAAGTTTTTTTTTTTTTTTTAAATTTTATTTATTTATTTGTTTGCTTGTTGTGTTTATTTGTTTCTTTATTTATTCATTTTGTGGCTGGCTCAGCCTGCCCTGGTGGTGGCGCTGGCGCAGCATGTGGTGCCGGGGATCGAACTGCAGTCCCCGCAGTTGCCTGAGCTCTCCTAAGCAGGCGCTTTAGACCACTGAACCATCTCGCCGGCCCCTAGATTTTAAAGTTTTTGATGTTGAATGTTCCTAAATATTTAATGGTCTCTTTCATGTGTATGGTAGCACAACAAAGTTGCATGAATTAGTACCAATAGTAAGTTTTGGGTTGTTTAGGATGTTGCATTTTTTAAAATTTGTAATAAAATTATGTATATTAAAAAAAAGAAAAACCAAAAAACAACCCTTGAATAAATAAATACATTTGGCAAGTGCAAGGTTCTGAGTTCAATCCTCCCTCCCCGCAAAAAAGTTCTTTGGGCCAGTGAGATAGCTCAGGGTCTAAAGTGCCTGCTTAGTCAAGCTCAGGCAACTGCAAGGACCGTGGTTCCATCTCCAGCACCACATGCCGTGCCAGCCCCACCACCAGGGCAGGCTGAGCCAGCCATTATATAAATAAATAAAGTTAAAAATAAATAAATAAATGAATAAATAAACCAAGCATCATACCTAGCTTCCTAGAAGGCATGCCTGATCGATCAATTTACTCTGCATGGCTACCTTCTGAGTCCGCTCTGACAGTACTCAGTTAATCACTGTCCAAAGAGACAGTGTTGGGGCTGGGGAGATAGCTCACTGGCATACGCACCTGCCTGGCAAACTCAAGGTCCTGAGTTTGAACCCTGGTACCACAAGTAAGTAAATAAATAAAGTAAAATTATTCCTTGATCTGCTCTTCTATTCTAAGAAGATGGTAAGCTCCACAAGAGGATCCCACCTGTCTGTCCTTGGCCACTGCCCTGGTGTCTAGCACAGAGCCTGCATCCGTGAGGCTCCCAGTAAGTACTTGGCAACTCAATCAATTAAGGAGCAGCGTGGTGTCAGGAAAACCAGATGCTATTTTAGGCAGGTGTGAGCATAAGCAGAGAGGCCAAGGCTGCCCTGGGCTGGCTCCCAGAGATGCAGGTGTTTGGGAAGGGTGCTCCTGTAGGGAGAGGCACAGGACAGCAGCAGAAAGTGTGCTGATCAGAAGTTCAGGTTCTTATGTTTGGCAAATGTAAGAAGCCGATCAGAAGCCGTGGGATTACTTTGCAAGCAGGGACTCTTGAATCATAGGGTCTGGTGTGGGGAGCAGAGGAAGGAGCTGGTAAATTACAAACTGTTATGCCAGGTACATGAGAGGAGTGTACTCGGGACCCATTGGTCTGGATCCTCATACTGCTAGTGCGCCCTGAAGCCTTTGGCTCTGACTTCACGCTTGACTGGACCTTGCTCACCTACCAGGGTGTTGCAGGACTGCGCCAGTCCTGGGACTACCCGTTCAGCTGCCAGGCTACCTGCCTGTGCTGCCCGATTCAGACTCTAGGTGGCAGCAGAGGCCCAGGCTCGGCCGCAATTCCTGTCTCCAGCCGTCATACTCTAAACTACCCCCCAAGACCCCCTTACCCTCCCACACACTCCTTGTAGCCCATAGCTGGGAGCACTGAGGAGGACAAACCTTCAGCAAAGGGTGGTGAGGCCCTGGGCAGATGAGCTTGGGCTTGACGTCAAGATCCCTTCCCAGGGAGTGGCAGTTGGCAGGCAGAGTGGCCAATACGGGAAGGCCTGGCTTGCTAGGCCTCAGAGCTATGCATCAGGGACACAGTGAGATGGAGGCGCCGGCCCCAGCTAGGAGCTCTGATCAGACTTGCGCTCAAAAGGGCAGCTGGTCCGAACCTCCTGGATGTTCCCCAAGCCCAGGTGCCCCAAAGGTGCTGCCGTTGGACATCAGGGGAAAAGTAGGGGGGCCCACAGTACAGGTTGGAGCTTGGTCTGTCACCGTCCTATGGCTTCCCAGCCCGTGGTGCCCAGAGCCTCACCACCCTCTGTACCCAAAGCCCATCACCCCCCTTCGCACCTGGCTGTGGCTCCTCTGCCGGGCTGGCGTAGGGCTGGAAGCAGACCACAGGTGGCCATGTTCCCATAGACAGTGGTGGCTGGGGCTGGCAGAGTGCCTAACTGCCTGCCACCCTGGGAAGTGGGACGCTCCTGCTTCCAGCCTCTGAGCTCTTCTTGCGTCAGAAAGGCTTGGGGCTGAGCCTCTAGCAGGGCTTGAGCTTCCAGCCTTTCCTCCTTCGTGGGGGCAGTGTCTGGGTCCAGAGCCTCTCCTCTGCTTACTGCCACCTCGTACCTCTCTCTTCGTGTCTCCATTTAAATGTCACTGCCTTGGAAACAATTTTAATACCCCCATTATTCTTGCTCAAAGTGTTCTTTGTTTTTCCTGCAGTGCATTTATTATCACTTGTCATTATACTGTATATGTGTGTGTGTGTGTGTGTGTTTTGTGAACTGTACCGAACTGTACCATTTTGACCCCGAGTCAAGGACGTCCTGGGGTGGGGGTCATGTCTATTTTCGCTCATTAGTACATTCCTAGATGTTAACCTCACCTGGATCACTGTATTATGTGCTTCAAAAATATTTGTTGAATGAGAGAAAGAAGCAAAGAAAGAAATAGAATGAATAAATGAATTATGAATACCTCAGGGGACACCCCGTGTTGGGAATTCATAAAGCCACAGAGGGAATCTGGCATCTCTCTGGATCATCAGTTTTACTTGATAGTAAGGAATTAGAAGTGTTATATTCACTTATTAATTGAATATTTTACATTACAAAAGTAATACATGTTCCTTGTCAAAATTCAATCAATAGGCATTATTTTTATATTGAAACAAACCTTGACACGCCATGGAGTGGAATGCAAAATTCGCCTATTATGGAGAGCACACAAGGCCTCAAAGGCATCTTAAGCACATTGGGGTGGGAGGGGGGCAGTCTGCCTGTGACGTGACACAGCTCCTGCAGGCACCAGGCTGAGGGGCTGGAGTGCTCTCTTCGGGCAGTTGTGCTGTCGCTGGTGTCAGCCTGCCAAAGACAGGGTGGTGGCTGGGCTCATAGTGCCTCTGGTGCCATGTTTCCTGACCAGGCTGGAGGGGGGAACGTTCAGGGAGGAGGAGGGATGGAGAGAGGCACTGCGAGGCTGTGCCAGGGAGGAGACTTGCCTGGTGGGAAATAATATGGATCTTTTGGGACGATGAGGATTTACTCTGGGGAAGGGGCTCCTCCAACAGGTGCGTCATTTCAGAGTCCCCGAGTAGGCTGCCCAGGGCCAGAGGCCTCAGAGCTGCAGGGAGATGAGGTGGAGCGGGTGGGTGCTATTGCACTGTAGGGGATGGGAAGCCATTCTGGAAGTCAGCCAGCCGCCAAGAATGAACAGCGTTGTAGTGGGCCCAGGGCCTCACAGATCTGGGTTCAGTTCTCAGCCCTTCCAGTTTCAGTTATGTGACTTGGGTCAAATCTTTTTTTCTTCTCTAACCCTAAATTTCTCCATCTGCTGAAAGGTTTTTTTCTTCTCTAAGCCTAAATTTCTCTATCTGCTGAAAGGTATCCAGGCCATCATCTTTTTTTTTTTTTTTTTGTATTTTAGTACAGGGTCGACAGAGTCTCACTATTTAGATTGGACTTGTAGCGATCCCCCTATGTTCCACCTCCCAAGAACAGAAATTACAGGCATGTGCCACCACATCCAGTCTCAGTTGCCATCTCAGTGCACCCTGGGGGCCGAACAGCATGGCAAGGATTGAGGGCCCCTCTTTAATCTTCTGAACTATTTGGCCCCATCACCTGTAAAGAGGTGCTGAGGACTTTGCTCTCTGCTCATTAGCATCACCAGCTATCATTTAAAACGTTGGCTTGTCTGAGCCTCAGCCCAAGCCAACTGAATCTGAGTCTTTGGGACCTAGGCTGCTTTAAAAGTACTGGGAGGTTTTGTTCCTCGCAGAGGGCAGGTGAGACTCTTGACAGGTGAGAGCCTTGTGACTACAGCCTTGTGACTGGCTCCAGCCAGGGAGATGTGCATGTGAATCCACGCCAGCCTTTCCCAGGCTCTGTGGTGAGTCAATATGCTGCCTTTGTGTCTCTAATTGGACTGTTCTCCCTTCCAGTCTGCTCTTTGTCTGGGTCCCTGCTGCCAGGGACAGGGTAGAAGTGAGGCCACCCAGTGGGATGCAGCTGCTGTGGGTCCACTGGCCTCATGGACACACAGGCAGAAAGGGACAGGGACTGACAAGCCAGGCCAGAGCCAAGGGACAACCTGCCTTTTGCCCCTCATCCTAGACTTTGGAAAGAGAAACTGACAGCACTTACTCAGCTGCATGGAAAGCCCCTGGGAGGAGGGGTTTGCTGATGTGGGGGCCCCAACCATAGAGTTTCTGACTTATTTGGTCTGGGCTGGGGCTGAGAATGACCAGTTCCAACAAGGTCCCAGGTGGTGCTTCTTACTGGGCCCTGGGACAACACGTTGGGAACCACTGACTTAGCAATGGAGAGAGAAAGCAGGCAGCCCGTGAGACAGAGAAGCCCAGATGTGCAGCAGCTCTGCTCACACAGGTTCAGAGCCTAAGGGAGAGACAGCCAGAGAGCACACGGACAGCCTTGCAAACCCATGGACACGCCAGGCCTGAGACACCAGGGAGACTCCACATACCAGGAACCAGGAGACACAGGGACCCCAAGCACAGATCTAGAGAGGATCCACAGAGGGACAGAGACAGCGGCATCTTCCTAAACCACAGAAAAGACAGAAATGGGCTGACCTCAGGAAGACAAGCTGGGACCAGCTGAGTGGAGACAGAGAGGTAGGTGGAAATCTATAGTGAACAACCAGGAGCTGATGCAGGTGGGGGACAGATAGCTTACGGCAAGGTGTACTGGCATGTATGCTCGCACCTGCTTGGTTGGCAAATACTCAGGAAATCCGTTAGCCAGCAATAAAAGCTGGGATGGTCTCACGTGGGCTCTGGAAGGAGGATTCCTTGGTGTGAGAGTGGTGTTGGCTTTGCAAGCAACAGCTTGGCTCCTCTTTTCTGGCCTGGGTTTGGCCCAGGTGGGACTTTGCTCTGCTCTACTAAGGCTGGGTCCTGTCACTTCCTCCAGGAAGCCTTCCCGACTGCTTCAGCGCTGGGCTTTTGTCTACTTGGAGTTCCACACCCCCAGCTTCTCGATCATTTGGGGGTTGCCCAAATGACCCCAAGGCCTCTTTCCATTCCAATGTATCTGTTGCACTCCCCTCTTCCTCCCTCTTTTGGATCATAGTCCTTTATCTGTGAAATTTGAGACATATATTTGAATGCACATGAAATATAAATTAAAAAGGGTGAAACAAACAAGCAGAAGTTACAGTGTTCCCATACTTTCTTCTGCTGGGAGGTCTCAGCCTCATTTGGGAAGCCCACTCTTGTCTCTGGTGTCTGACCAACTATGAGCAGTTAGAATGCTCTTGCAGAACTCGTTATAAGCTGGGCCTCATGCCAGTTGTTTTACATGAATTAACTCTTTTAGCTTCCTTAATGACCTTCAGAGGTGGCACTCACCATTATCTCTACTTCCCAGGCCAGGAGACTGAGGCAGAGAGGCGGTGAATAACTAGGCCAGGAACTGGCATGGCTGGGATTCGAACCTTGGTCTGAGGACCAAGCTCGGGCAACTTTCGGCTTAGAGAGTTATGGAGGGCGTTCTGTGACTTGGCCCTTGCGACCTGTGCGCTTCCAGAAGCTGATGCAGAGGCAAGCGGAAACAGCAAGAGGACACCCAAGATTTGGAGGCAGATTATTTTATTTTATTTATTTATTTGATGGGACCGGGGTTTGAACTTACGACCTTGCACTTGCCAGGCAGGAATTTGTGCCACGGAGCTATCTCCCCGGCCCCTGAGGCAGATTATTTTATCCCAAGAATATCAGGTTCTGATTTCTGGTGGTCTAGGGTTTATATGAGATCAGTGAGCAGGAAGTCCAGAGGCAGAACGGTTCATCTGTGGGGGACTGGCTTATACAACGTACATCACAGTGATTAGCCGTTTCTAAGAGACCAGAAGCAACTGGAACTAGAACAGGAACTATTAGGGAGCAACTGAGAAACTGAAGAATACTGCCTGCAGGGGGGCACGTCCTCTTTTTGAGTTATGCTGCTAAATATTTTCGGACATCCTCCCCTACTCTGCCGTGACTCACAGCTCCATTATCTCATTCTCCTCTTCCCGCAAGGCTGCTGGGTCGGGATTATTAGCCTGGAAGGCCTGGAGGTGGGGGTGGTGCCGCCCCTGGGACCTGGCCGGACGCTCTCCTGCCACTCTGGCTGCGAGCAGGTAGGTGAAACTTACCCAATGCCATATTAAGAGATGCAGCAAGTTGCCCTAGAAACTGGATTCCAGTTAAGTGCCCGAAAAGTAATTATAAACTCCAGAATATCTTTCAGCCGAGCAGGTGGCTGGAAAATTAGAAATCTATTTCGGAGACACCTTCTGCTTTCCAGAAAGGCTGAGGTTACGTTCGCGTCGCGGCGAGTGCCCCGCCTCCGCGGAGCGCGTGCGCATGCGCGAGCGCGGCCTGCGTCTGGCTGGTCGGGTGGGGTGGTGGGATCCGGGCCGGGGGGCCGGGGCTGGGAGACGCCAGCCCTGGGTGTCGCTGTCTCACCCTCCCCGCTGCGCGCTCTCTGCCGTGCGGAGGCGGCAGAGCGCCCTGTCTCGAGTGCCCCCCCCCCCCCCAAGCAGGTTGCTAGGACACGGGAGCCGAGGCGATGCAGGCTGATTTCCCAAACAATTTTTCTTCCAATTAGGAATAATTACACAAAGGGAGAAAGTGCGCACTTCTATGGTGGTGGAGACAGGCTTGGAGCTCGGAGACCCCTGGGAGGGTCAGGGCCTGGTGGCCGAGACGCCAGTGTGTTGGTCCTACCCCCCACCCCCGGGAGAGGGGAGAGTTTGCATTTATCAGGCATCTGCACAAGCACGTGTTAAGCATCCAGTTGCTGCCTTACCCCACGACCCTCCTCGGCTTTGAACTAGACGGGGAGGGAGACAAGTTTGTCAGACAAGGGTCCCTTTCCTCCGCGCACCCCTAAATGCTCTCCCAGTCCCTCTCCGCTGGCCGGCTTGTTCTCAGCCTCCAGGTGACAGGTTCTTATCCACAGAAGGTCCCTGCTCCGGTCTCTCCGACCCCCAAACCCTTGCTGCTGTCCTTGTGGTTCGTGTAATGGCTCACAATTCTGGGGTGTGAGCGGGCGTGGTGGCGCACACCTGTAATCCCAGCTCTCGGGAGGCTGAGGCAGGAGGATTGGTGCAAGTGCAAGACCAGCTTGGGCTACAAAAGTGAGCTCAAGGCCAGCCTGAACTGCGTAGGAGACCCTGTCTCAAAATAAATAAATAAATAAATAAATAAAGAAAGAAAGAAAGAAAGAAAGAAAAAAAGAAAGAAAGAAATTTAAAAATTTATAAAATTCTGGAGTGTGTTCCCTTGTTCTCTTGGCTGTCGTCTTAACCAGAAAATCAGGTGCCCGAGGACACTGGGCAGCGTGTGCGTGCGTCCCTGCACACTTCCTAGCACGTGGAAGTCTTCGATTTGTATTTGTTGAATGAGTAAGTGAAGGAGGCCTCTGTTTTCTCAAAAGAAAGTGGAAGCTCAGTGAATCTCAGGTTCTGCCCGCAGCTCTGTGTTGAAGTGGTGCAGCCTTGCGTGGCCCACTGATGCTACTGTCACACTGGTGCTCCTCCCGTAGCACCTGCTGTGGCTGGGCCATGGCAGCCGTGGCCCAGATCCCTCTCTCTAAAGAGACCTTGTCTCAAAAAACAAAAAAATATTCTGGAGTGTGTTCCCTTGTTCTCTTGGCTGTTGTCTTAACCAGAAAATCAGGTGCCCGAGAACATGGGGCAGTGTGTGTGTGAATGAAAAGGAAGGCCACAGGGTCTCTTGTTCTACTTATCTGTGGGGATTTCAGGTGATGGCCATGTGGCAGTAGAGCCGAGTGGTCCCCGGGGTCATCCTGCCTGGCCTCCAATTCCAAACGAGCCAGTTACTAGTTTTGTGACCTTCCCTGGGCCTCAGTATTCCCATCTGTAATGTGGGGATGGCCACAGAAACTATCTCATAAGGCACAGGAGAATGTCAGCAGACAATACGCATAGAATATGCAGAACGGTGCTTTGCACGCTGGAAATATATCCTACAGTATAAATTATGGAAGAAGCAGGGATGACAAACTGCTCTGATCCTTCCCACTTGGCATCCACAACACATCAGAGGCCAGACCAGGCATCTTTTTTGGTGCCTGGTGTAAATTATTCATCCTGGCATCTGAGGACAGACTTCCAAACAGCTCCTCTCTTTGGAAGTGGCAGGAAGCTGGCAGGTGTGGGAGAGCCTGGTACAGTGTCTGGCATATAGTAAATAGGTGTTCAAGAAATGATAGTTAAGCCACCCTTGCGAGAAGCAGGCTGAGTGCCACTTGGGGATCCCATAGATCCCTCAGAGGCAACACTAAAAATAGTCACTGAGTAGTATTATGGGCCACACACTAAATTGTTTATAGATCAATGTCATTCTGCATTTGGCTATAAGCTCTGTGGATGTAAATTCATTTGTCGTATGTGTTAAGCAGATGGTTGGCATTCAATATACATAGGTTGAATGAATAACGACCTTATTTAATTTTCCCCAATAACTTTACAAGTAGATATTATTGGGCCAGAGAGATAGTTCAGCAGACTAAATGCCTGCTTAGGCAAGTGCAGGGACTAGGGTTCCATCCTGGGCACCACATGCCATGCTGGCCTCCCTCATGGGCACACTGAGCCAGCCACTGAAATAGAGCAAGGTGGTGCACGCCTGTAACTCCAACTCTGGGAGGCTGAAAACAGGAGGATCACCATGAGTCTGAGCTGTATGGTGAGACCCTGTACCAAATACATAAAAAAGATAGATATTATTATCATCATTTTTGTGAAACTAAAGGTGGAAAAGGATAAGTTACTTGATGAGTTTCACAAAGGGTGTGGCAGGGTCCCCCCCAAAGCCTCTGCTTTGAACTATTTTCTGTCGATCCCCCTCCTCTGTCAGTTTGCAGTTAGATGCTCTTCCCCCTCTTCTTCCATTTTTGTCTCTCAGGATGAGAAAGTGAGTGATAGAACCAAAGCCTGGGCCTCCTCTTCGCTCCCCATCTGGACGGATGCTTCCATGGCAATGCCCGGCTTCCACACTTGCCCCCTCCACTCAGCATCAAGAGCTATATTTTTAAAAGCTGCTATCAGATTATGTCTCTTCCCTGCTCTGCTAGTTTCCCATTACCCTGGCATAATATTAGCATGGCCCGCAGGCCCCATGCGATCTGGCTGCTGCCCTCCGCTCCGACACCTCCTAATGTTCTCTTCTTTGCCCACTTCTGCATCTTCTGCCCTCTTATCTGTCTTCCAGCCCATCAAGGTCGTTCTCACCTTAGGGCTTTGGCAACTTCAGTGCTTTTGGTGTGTGTGGTAGATGACAGATGACCACTGATGGTTTGTATTTCCTTGCAGAGACAGGCAGGACCTGTGGCCTCACTACCCTGAATCTGGGTTGAGCTATGATTATTTGAGCCAATAAAACACATTAGAAGTGATGCTTCAGATTGGCTGCTTCTGCTTCCTTTCTTGGAGAGCTTGGGTACCACGCTGGGAGGAAGCTCAGGAGCAAGGCTGGTTGGCCCTCCTTGGTGGAGGGTGAGGGGGGAACCTTAGGCAGAACATGTGAGTGGGCACTGTTGGAAGTGCGTTGTCCTGTCCCAGCTGAGCCATCCTGATTCTTGTCACCTGAAGCAAAGATGAGGCATTCTCACTGAGCTCTGCCCAAACTACAAAATTAGGAGGAAACAGACAGCTGTTGTAAGCCTCAACTCTGGGCTGCCTTGTTATGCAGCAAAGGCCCAGCCTCACAGCCCCAAGTGACCCCCTCCCATCTTTGGCCAAGGGGCTTATTAGCGAGCCACCTCCTCTGGAAGTTTCCTCTAGCCTCCAGTTGAAGGGGGCCCCTTCCTGCAGTGCGCCGTGCTCTGTCTCATCACCTTCTCTGAGTGTTTTCATGGCTTTCGACTGAGATCACCATGTTTGCCCTATTCATTTGTTATCCGTCTCTTCCACTAAAACCAGTGCTCAGGGGAGAGGGCTTTGTCCTGTTTTTGCTATCTTCCTAGGGTCAGAGCCTACCTGCCTCTCCTTCAATCAGTATTTGTTGAACTAATCACTCCAAGATCTGTCAGAAATCCTGCCTTAGTTTCCTTTTGGTTTAACAAATGAGCAAGCTGTGGCTTAAAAGAATTCCAGAGGTGTTATCTTATGGCTGTCTATGAAGTTGAAAGCAGGCTGGCAGGCTGCATTCCTCTCGGAGGGTCTAGAAAGAGTCTGTTTCCTTGGTAGCTTCTAGAAGTTTCTCGCATCCCTTGGATTGTGGTCTTACATCATTCTGACCTCTGCGTCTGTCATCATAGCTCCTTCTGTGACTGCCCCACCTGCCTCCCTCCTCAGGACTGTGTTAGACCCACCCATCGATCCAGGCTCACCTTCCCACCCCAAGAGCGTTAACCTAACTACATTTGCAGTCTCTTTTACCTTAAAAGGGAGAATTCACCAATTCCAAGGATTAAAATTAAAATGTGAACATCTTCGTGGAGAGGGCTGCTACTGTGCACATGCAGACCTGAGGCCCATCTGGTTTTCTGAGTGACTGATTCTCTCCTCTGCTTCCTTTCTCCTTGCTATCCCACAGCCCACACCTTTGACCTCAGGCTTCAGAAACCGAGGGATGCCTCAATGGGCCAAAGGTTCACTTCTCTAACAGCTTTGATCCATGAAGTCTAGGAGTGATAAGAGGATTCTATGATTTTTAAAATTCTAATATTCGGGTGTTCTGGTACACTGCATTGCTGTTCAGTACTGAAATGTGGATAGTTCTGTTAGTATATCAGTGTCATGTCAGTATTTAAAAAGACTGTGAGCTGAGGATGGCTGAGGTCCACCAGGGAGCGAAGCACGGTGTTAAGATTTCCCACGGGACCAAGGTGCTTTCATTTGGAGAATGGGTTGAGTCCCTCCCGGTCCTCTGTGAGATCATTCCTGGGGCTCTTGCTGTCCTTTCAGTTCCCACACCCTCCGTGGTAATGAGGAAGTCATTGAGCATCCTTCCCATGTTTGAGTCATTCATATTTCCTTCAGGGACCTTTTGCGTCTCTTGAAGAAGGCTTTTTTTTTTTTTTTTTTTTTTTTTGTATTTAGTATAAGTTCTACAGAGTCTCAGGGTCTCACTATGTAGATCCTCCCGTTTTTAGCCTCCCAAATGCTGGAATTATAGGTGCATGCCACCATGCTGGGGATCAAACCCTGGCACTGCTTTTTGCCGAGGTAGGCAAATGTGAAGAAGTTTTGATAGGATGTAGAAGAAGGAAATGAGATCCAGTGACCTTCTCTCTCTCCATTCTCATTCCTTTATTACACAAGTCTGTTTGTGCCAAGCGCCACCCCAAAGCCTATGCTGATAAACGTACCCCTCCTAAGGACCCTTTGAGGAAGGCGCTGTCATTAGCTCTGGTTCACAGACAGGGGCACAGGGAGGGTAGACAACTTCTTAAGCCTACACGGCTAGGGAGGAGCAGATCGGGGGTTGAGCCCTGGCCATTTGGCATCAGATTCCACGAGTTTACCATTGCAGGATGCTGCGTTTTGCTGACTGGTAAGTTCCCTGTGACTGCCCCCTCTCTTCCTCCAGAGCCAGCTTCTTCCTCGTAGGGTGTACTCTCTCCTGTCTGATATTCCATTTTGACCCAGAACTTCTGCCATCATTTTGCCTGGAGATCCGGAAGTCAGGAGGGCAGAGGGGGCTCTGCTGCAGACCCAGGCCACCTGTGGGAACAGTGGTGGTCAAAGCTTGCTTTATTTTTTGAGACAGGGTCTCACTATACAATTCAGGCTGGCCTTGAGCTCACTTTTATAGCCCAGGCTGGTCTTGAACGCGCACCGATCCTCCTGCCTCAGCCTCCCCAGTGCTGGGATTACAGGCATGCACCACCACACCAAGCTAGAGTTTGCTTTTAATAAAACATAAGCATTTGAATATCAGGTAAACTAATGACTGCAATAGAGCCATGGATTATATTGCTCTAGAACTGCCACCACTTGATCAGAACCAGAGCCTGGTTAATTGCGAGACCATCTGCACAGTGAGCAGAACACTATCTATAAGGAGTTTCTGCTACCTCTGGAATAAATTGGGAAAAAATTGACATATCTGCAGAAAGCTGTATCTGCAATGGGTAGAATGCAAATGAGTCTTACAGTCTTACTTCTGCTAAGGTAGTGCAGCTCCCCAAGGGAATAGTGCACGTCTTGGGCAGATGTCCTTTGTTTTTCTTGGAGGAGCAGTGCTAGGAAGTGTGTCTATTTTGCAGGTGAGGAAACTCAGGGAGGCTCAGCGGTTGCCTGGAGTCACACCTCATAAAAGGGAGAGCTGGGTTGGGCTGGGCAGCCGAGATTCCCGGTGTCCAGGATTTGTGCTTTGAATGTAGTTGTTTTGCTGCCTCCAAAGAGAGGGATGGGGTGGGGGTGGGGTCAGGTTATTGTGGACAAGGCCACTGACACTTGCTGCTGTCGTCTGTCTCCTGGCCCAGTTGAGGTCAAAGAGCCTGCAGCTCTCAAGAGCCTGCAGAACTCAAGAGCCTGCAGAACTCAAGGCCGTGGCCACTGAGAGCCTTTCTGTCTCAGAGGCACAGACATCGCGACTGGGAAAAAGGGGAAGGAGGGATGAGGAGGGTGCTGACTGGGTCTTGGACGTGTGGAGGGGCACCCCTCCTCGGCACACAGGACGTTTGTTCCGAAAGCCCTTCCTGATCCCCCGCTGGGCCAGGTGCCATCGACAGTGGATGACGGTGGACGCAGTGGGTAGGGTGGACACCTCGGAGCAGTCGCAACCTTGCCTCTCCCTGTCTGAACCACAGCCAGAGAACTCTGGGGGGTGGAGAGGTCCACACCACCAGATGGAGCAACCAGTGCCCCTGTGAGGCCACTGAGCGTTGAAACATCACCAGGGCAAATGTAGAACTGAATTTTTAGTTTATTTCACTGTAGAAGATTTAAACTGCGAAAGCCACTTGTGGCTCATAGCTTCCGTACTGGACAGTCCAGGGTGAGAAGGAAAGAGGCAGTAGGCATGGAGGAAGGCCTGAATGTGAAGAAGGGCTTTGTGGGATGAAAGTGGAGCAGGGGAGAGTGACGCAGCGTGGCCTACTGAAACCTCTCTGAGGAGGTGAGAGACCTGGAAGATGAGTGCGGGTCAGAGCAAGAGTGAGGGGAACAGTGCGTGGAGAGGCCTTGAACGGAGACAGGGATGGGAGGAGGTCAGTGAGCTGGGCGGGCAGCGCAGCTCAGGGCGCGAGAGGGGCAGGGGTCCAACGTGCAGGACTTGTGGGCTTGGATAAGGACCTGCGCTTATTTAAAAGAACAACAGGCCAGGTCGGCTCTGGCGGCTGCGAAGAAGCTGGAGTATAGGTGGTGACCACCGGAGGGCGGCAGTGAGGCGAGCAACGGGCCAGGTGAGAGACGGAAGCGTAGAGCAGAACCGTGCTTCGGAGATGAGAGAGAAGACGGGGCTCCACACGGACTTGGAAGCTGAGCGTGATGGGGCCTGCCTGGAATCTCAGCACTGTGGGAGGCCTAGGCAGGAGGATCTCAAATTCACGCCCAGCTCGGGCCACTTGGTGGCTCAGTAAGATCCTGTCTTGAAATAAAAAATAAGTACAGCTGGAGACACAGTTCAGTACAAAGGCCCTGGGTTCGATCTTCAGTAATGAGGAAAATAACAACAAAACAAAACAAAACAAAACGAAACAAAAAAAAGAAAGAAAGGAAAGAAAAAAGAAAAAGACATGTCTCCAAGGCAAACTTGGGCTGTACCTGAATTGTTACAAGAGCAACAATAACTGTCATTTTATTTATTTATTTATTTATTTATTTATTTATTTATTTATTTATGGCCGGCTCAACCTGCCCTGGGGGTGGGGCTGGAACAGCATGTGATGCCAGGGATCGAATCACAGTCCCTGCGGTTACCTAAGCTTTCCTAAGCAGGCGCTTTAGACCGCTGAACCATCTTGCCGCTGCTTGAGTTTTAAGTAAACTAGTAACTAGGGAAAAAAAAGGCAAAAATGGTAGGTTTTAATAGATTGGATGTGGAGGGCAAGACAGCAGGCTCAGTGACAGTGCTCAGGCATGCAGAGTCCCTGGGCTCAGGAGAGAGAGAGAGAGAGAGAGAGAGAGAGAGAGAGAGAGAGAGAGAGATCTGAGCTCCAGGCTCGTGGATGGTTATCCAGATGGCTGTTGAGGTCTGAGCAGTATTACCAAATGCTGATTTGATTCTGTGGGTCTCTAGCCTGAGTGCTGGGAACATTCTACGTAGGCATCAATTCAATGCTTTGGGTGAAGTAAACACACACATCTGGGGTGGGCGAGTGTGTGTGCCTGCCAGTGTCAGCATTTCGGATGAGTTGTCTGCGATGTGTACACATCCTTGTAGCTGTGGATGGGATGGTATGCATATATCCGGGTATGTCTCTTCATGGTTCGAGAGTGTTTATCTCAGATTCACAGTGGGCCTGTGAATCTATGTGAGATGTGTCTGTATCTGGGGGTGCATAGGATCACACTCAAGTGCAAGTTGTGTGTGTTTGCACATCTCCTTGGTGAAGCACGAGTGTGTGTTTGGGGTCTGTGTTTGTGAACGCATTTGGGGGCCCATGTACACAGACCTCGGTGTGGCCATTTCCAGGGAGAGTCCATGTACCTTTGTGTGGAGGTGTGGAAGGAGAATGTTCCAGAGATGGGTGTGTAGGGTGTGTGTGGGAATGTTCCTGTCTCACAGGGCACACTGATCTGTGTGTGGTGAATGTGCCTCCTCGTGCACTTTGGGGCTCCCATGCCCACAAGTCTTAGAGCAGCAGCTTGCAGAGCGTGTTATGACATGTTTATAGGTTTCTCAACCTTAATGCATTTTAAATTTCCAACCCAAGGCGATCCCAGTAGATTGCAGAGCCATTTGTTTCTTGCTCTGCTTTACAAAGAACATTTCTGGTGGAAGGTCTCTTCTGCCTCCAGCCTGGTAATTCCACCTGATTCTTCAGGATGCAGAAGGAAGAGGGGTGCAGAGGTGGGGTCTGCAGCAGTGTGAGTAGGTGGGCAGGACCCTTAAAGTGATCTCAGGAGAGGGGGTCTTGAGTGTGGAGGAAGAGGAGTGGTAATGGGAATGACAGGGTGGGGAAACACCAAACTCTCTCCTCACTAGGGCAGGCCAGGACACAGAGGTCCTATGTCCCTTGCACATGCTCTCTCCTTCCTGTCCACCTAGGTTTTGCATGTGGCCCTCTGCTTCTCACACCACACCCACTCCCAGGGTGGTGTGTCCCCTTGGCATTCCTTGAAACTCCTAACAGAAGTCATCTCTTCCCAGGCTGCTCTGCGGTTCCCTAGAAGCCCTCCTGCATGCCCCTGGCCACTATAAGCACCATGTTTTCCTCTTGCTGTACTCCAAGTGTTGTGATGATATCTTCTATTCTCATCTGGGCCCAGAGTGCCAGCTGTGTCCCCTAAGCTGAAGGGACACATGTCTTGCTTGTCAGGCACGCTCAGGGCCTGAGGGGCCTCTGCTGACATAACTGCAGTACCATGGAGAAAGGAAAGAGGTAGCAACCCAGATGTGAGCATGAGCGTTGGGAGGCTGCTGGGCTTGTGCTGGACACTGGGGGGCACACGGAGCTGCTCTCTGACCTCCCCTGGCATTGTCTTCGGGCAATGCTCTGCATCTCACCTTTGCTTTCCCACATGGCATAGGGTTCTGCAGGAGCTGCTTTTGTCTTTGTGGCTGATCTCACCCCTCTGGTCAATGGACTGGACTCCCAAGGTTCACACAGATTGGGCTCGGGGTGAACCCCATCTCTTCCGATAGCACCCATCTGGCACTCTCACCCTCCAGCAATTGGGGGCTTGGCTGAGAGAACTATTTAGTATAACAACTATTTGTAGCCCCGAATGCACATGGGTTGACCCTGGGTCTTAGATCTGCAGGCAATTGCCAGAAGATCTTTTTGTTGACTTTTCATTAGCCATGGAATTGAAGGAGTCTGCATTCACTTGAGGAGCTGAGCCTCCAAGCTGGGTGTCCGTAGCATCTTGCTTTCCTGCAGGGCTTTCGGGGCCAGCTTGTTATACTCCTCAAGCTTATCTCCTAAGAATTACATTTACACACCCAGCAGAGCAAAAGGGCAAGAAAATCCCCAGTAAAGATGTGTGGATGAACCTTCTAGAAGCTTTAGGGACTAGAAGGCTAACTTGATGACTTTTCTCTCCCCTTTTAAGAAAATGACTGTTGTTTTCATAAAAATGCTATGTCTAATGACCACAGCGCAGCAGGATATCTTCATGGTTATGGGCATGGACTCAGAAGCTCACTGGCTGGCTCCTGTTGGGGCTGGGCAACTGTGGGGAGCCCTTCAGGGCATTGTGGAACATCCCCGTCCTCTACAGTGGAGGGGATGAGTGTGTTCATGTCTCTGGGTTGTTATGAGGATAACATGACATGTAACACACGTAGGGGTTTATAACAATCCCCAGCACACAGTAGGCATAGTACAGACACCACTGTCTATGACTATGACTGGGAAACATTTGAAAAAAATAAAATTTTTATTAGTACAGTTGCTAAGCATTTTAACAATGTAGCAATAAGCAAAATTCACACTAGCGGCAGTGAGTCATGGAGCCTTCTTTCAGGCATCTCTCTTTGGGCTGAAGCTTACATAGTTTTATATAAATGCGATTTATAATACATATATGTATAGATTAAAACGCCTGTGAGCAAGTGCAAGGAAGGGATGGGAGGGTTGATCTCCAGGACTGCCAAGCCAACCCCACCCCCAGAGCGCACTGAGATTGCAATTAAGACTGGGACGTGGTGGCAAGTACCTGTAATTCCAGCTCTTGGAAGGCTGCAAACAGACAGATCATTATGAGTCTGATTTAGTAGTGAGACCCTGAACACCCTGTAGACCCTTTCCTAAAATAAAAAAAAAAAAACAAAAAAAACCCCTCAAAAACATATATGTATGTACATATATAGTTCAGATACTTTTTTCCCCCACTTAACCATGTCTTGGAGATTTTTCTCTATCAATCAACATAGATTTAATTCATTCTTTCAAAATGTTTTAATGAGTTACAATTGATTGGCCCAATCTATTGTGAGACCCTGTAGACCCTGTACAAAAAAAAAAAAAAAAAAAAAAAAAAAAAGAGCAAGAGAGTGAAGGGAGGGTTAGCAGCAGCTACTCACCCTGGATTTGTGAGTGAAAAGTCTGCTTTTGATTTTCCACCATTATAAACAACAGCGTAAGTATATGGTGTGCATAGGTTTTCCTGCATGTGTATTATCATCTCCTTGGGCCAAAGTCCAGAAGTGAGAATGCTGGGTCAAAGACCATGTGTATTTGATGCTTTGATACCTATGGCCAAGCTGCCCTTTGGAAAGGTTGTACCAATTTATACTCTCTCTGTCCTCTAGCAATGATGTCTTCTGGTTGAACCTTTTTTGTTTTGATCTTGGGTCTACCATGTGCCCTGAGAAGAGACCAGCTGAATGCGGAAGCAAACTGGGTGAACACAGATTATCGTTTATCAGGCTTCTCAGGGTGGCCACGGCGGTGTGTGATGTAGGTGCTGCAGCTCTCTCCAAAGCAGGAAAGCAAAACTGTGAAGCAGGAGGAAGCCTGTTAAAAAAGTGACTTCAGTGAATGGCAAGCATTGTTCTCTAACAGCTGCAGATTGAAACACTCAGGTTGATTTTATTGGATTTTGCATGCAGGCAGAGGCTGCAAGTGACAGGTTGCCCTTTTCAAAGATGGCCGCAATGGTAGCTCCCATTCCCCATGCTGGTCACACCAGCACTGTGCTGTGTCCCATTAAGAAGTGGAGTGTGATTCTCCACCTCTTCAGTTGGGGAGAGCTTGTGATTACTTTGATGAATAGTTTCTGGTGGAAGAGACTCTGTTCCCTAGTTCTCAGTCTACACATTTGGGGGCAAAAGTTGCTTTACTCTACTAAATCTTTTTTTTTTTTTTGGTCTTTTTGAGGCAAGGTCTTGCTATGTAGTTCAGCCTGGCCTTGAGCTCACTTTTGTAGCCCAGGCTGGTCTCGCACTTACACTGATCCTCCTGCCTCAGCCTCCCAAGTGTGCTACCATGCCCAGCTACTCTACTAAATCTTGGGAACATCCAGCCACCACTTTTGGAAAAGACAGTGAGGTGGAACCATTTTCAATCTAAGGGTACCTAAGAATCAACTGGGACTCGCATTAATGATTGATTGGTGAGATAATGATTTATCATTAACTGGTGAATGCCTTCCTAGCATTATGGACTGGAAATCTCCACTAGGGTGTCTTCTCTGTATTGAGATTAAACAAAAAATATGTTTCTATGTCTTTAGCAACAAAGTTCACTATTTTATTTTTTAGCTTGCTTGCTTTCTTTCTTTCTTTCTTTCTTTCTTTCTTTCTTTCTTTCTTTCTTTCTTCCTTTCTTTCTTTCATGGTCAGCTCAGCCTGCCCTGGGGGTAGGGCTGGTGCAGCATGAGGTGCTGGGGATTGAACCTCAGTCCCTGCAGTTGCCTAAGCTTGCCTAAGCAAGTGCTTTAGACTGCTGAGTTATCTCGACAGCCCCCAAGTCCACTATTTTAATAAGATTCTTAAAGGGTCTTTAAAAAAGGTTGAGGGCCTGTGAGATAGCTCAGAGGATTAAGCACATGCTTTGGCAAGTGCAAGGACCAGGGTTTGATCTCTGGTCCTGAATGCCCCACTGCCCCCACCTCCAGGGTGTACTGAGCTTTAACTGTGTCTGAGTGTGGTGATGCATGCCTGTACTCCCTGTGCTGGGGAGGCTGAAAACAGGAGGATCACTATAAATCTGAGCTGTGTAGTGAGACCCTTTACCAAATACACACAATAAAGAATTCTCAATAATATGCTTGAGAGAAGCTTTCTGTTCTTTGGTCTGGCTCAGCCTCAGGAGCCCTTTTTCCTTTCAGCTGGAGCCTTTTGGTTATACCCAGGGGTTGGCTTCATCCTAGTGCACGGGATGACTTAAGACCTCCTAGGTACAACATGTGGGACACAATGAAAAGATAAGATGGTCAGAACAGCATGCAGAAAGGTCTGGAATTGGGACTGAGCTGGGGGTCATAAGGGGCAGTAAGCTGATATGAAGAGAAAGATACTTCGAGATCTGGCCATAAACCAGAAGGCCAGGTGAGAGACTCAACCAGGACTGAGGAAAGAGGGAGCTGAGGCAAACTCCTAAGCAGCACAATGGCAGGGTCCACTCTGTGATGCCCCATGATGCCTCTGTGGTGGTACTTAGGGCAGAATGTGGCCCTGCAGTTAGACAGAGGAAGATTCAGACTTGATGCAAGGATGAGCAGGGCTGTTTCTACTGGGAGTACTGAAAGAGCTGGCCCCAGCACAAGCATTCCTGTTCAAGCATTCACGGCTGGTAGAAGTGTGAGGGGTCCATTTGCTTCATGTTTTTGTTTCATGTTTTGAGAAGGGTCTCACTAAGTTAGAGAGGCCGTGACCTCAATTCTGTCATCTTCCTGGCTCACTATCCAGAATACCTGGGATGTGCATGTGCCGGCCACCCTGCCCCAGGGGTCTGCTTTTTAAGCTTCGATGTTGAAGTCTTGGGGACTTCTATGGTCTGTATCTAGATGTCCCCCAGGGCCTTTTGGGAGTGACTGAATCATGGTTGTGTGATACTGAAATAGTTCAGAGTGGTATAGCATAGTAGTTGTGGGTATGGAAGATGGATTTATTAAAGAGGAAATACCTACCCTAGGTGTGGGTGACACCAAGCAACAGGCTTGTAGCCTGGATGGAATGAAAAGGGAAAAAAGGAAGGGCCTGCTGCTTCCTGCCTGCCATGCCATGGACTGTTTCTCCTCTGCCATGCCCCTCTGGCATGTTACCCTGCCTTGGAGTCAGCTACTTATGGAATGAAAGCTCTGCACACTGTGAGATAAAAATAACCCTTTCCTCCTTTAGCTTGTGGATTCTGGTATTTTGTCCCTGTAGTGAAAAAAGTAAGTCAAACGGTGTTGTAGAGAGAAAAATGAAACTACTGGCATATCCTCAGGCAAATCACTCCACTTTGTTGGCCTCCATTAGTAAATGAGAGGTTAGGAGTTCTGGGAGGTTTGTGACAGCTTTGGCTACTACTTTAAGTCCTGTGATTGTAGGGTAAAGGTAACAACTGTATGTCGAGTTCTGGTTGAGTTGGTTTCTGAGGTGGAACACAGGCTCAGTAGGAAGGAGCTGTGCTAGCTTAGCAGTGTCTGCCCATGCTGGGGGGACGTGGACAGTGCCACATCTACAGACAGATGAAACTCCTACATGCATACAGCATGGCTTAAGCCACTCAGATTCACTCTGTCCTAGTTTCTGCCATATCTGCACACCAGCTCTTTTTTAAACTTAATTTTATTTATTTATTTATTTATTTATTTACTCTTTTTGAGACAGGGTCTTGCTATGCAGTTCAGGCTGGCCTTGAGCTCACTTTTGTAGCTCAGGTGGGTCTCGAACTCACACCAATCCTCCTGCCACAGCCTCCCAAGTGCTGGGATTACAGGTGTGCACCACCATGCCTGGCTCCCGGCTTAAATTTAAGTTTAAATTAATAACCTGAATTAATTTATTTTGAATTACAGTACTGACATAACTGTGGATCAAGCCTCTGAAAAACACACATGAAGAGGAGCCTAAGGACTGGCCAGATGGCTCAGTGTACTAAAGCACCTGCTTAGGCAGAGCACGGTGGGCTGGGGTTCAATTCCCCAGCATGCAGTGCTGGCCCTGCCCTGGGGGCACGCTGAGACAGAGATTGAGACTGGGCATGGTGGCGTGCTCCTATAATCCCAGCGCTTGAGAGGCTGAAAACAGGAGAATCACCAAGAGTCCGATCTACATAGTGAGGCCCTGTAGATCCTATGCTAAATGCATAAGAAAAGAAGTGGAGTCTACTTTTTAAAAAAATTTCTATTCCCTTGTCTTGCCTTTTCTTTCTAGGGTAATTTGCTTTTATTTATGTTTGGTTTTTCTTTCTATTGTTTCTTTTCAAAATTACAAAATGCATTATCTTCTAAACTGTTTTAGATCAATAAAAGTGCCAAAATTTGACTTACTTTTCTTACTCAAATTTCTTTTTTGCAATAATACTTTTATTGTAGTACAATGTATTCTGAAAAGTATACAGCTTTTCAGCATGTCACTATGTGGATTGAAAATTTGGACACCATAGCGCTGAACGTATCCATCTAATCATCTCTCATATTAAGGAGGAGAACATTGTCAAGCCTGTTCAAGAGCTGCTTGCACGCACGTCGCGCGTTGGTCGGCTGTTTGGGCATCTTTTGTGAAGTGCCTGTGGAAGTCTTTGGCTCATTTTTCAATTGTATGGTCTGTCTTTTCACAATAGGTTTGTAGAGTTTCTTTATGTATTTTGGTTGTTGAATCTAATGCTGCTTATAAATATTGCAACTCTCTCCTATTCTACAGTGTTTATTTTACTCTCCTAAGAGTGCCCCTCAAGAAATAGAAATTCTTAATTTTAAAGTAGTCTGATTTATGATTATTTTTGTTCTGTGGAAGAAATCTTCACACCTCAAAGTCATGAAGAAGTCGTCCTGTGTTTATGATCTGGAAGCTTTATTGTTTTGTTTTTAACATGTAGGATATATGGAATTGATTTTTATGCAGATGAGGTTGGGGGGTCTAAGTCAGATTTGTTTTTCCATATGAATATCCCTAAGATCCAGAACTACTTATTGAAAAGAAAATCTCTTCTCCCTACACTTCAAGAATTCTATT
>PVKN010000518.1:35308-47176 GCA_004027915.1 Capromys pilorides
GGTTCAGTGGTCTAAAGCGCCTGCTTAGGAGGGCTCAGGCAACTGCGGGGACTGCAGTTCGATCCCCGGCACCACATGCTGCGCCAGCGCCACCACCAGGGCAGGCTGAGCCAGCCACAAAATGAATAAATAAAGAAACAAACAAACACAACAAGCAAACAAATAAATAAATAAAATTAAAAAAAAAAAAAGAAAAAAAGAATTCTATTTTAAAAACTGAATATCAGTTGAATCATGGGGTTGATGCACTAAATTATTTTCTAAAATATATTAAAATAGATACATACTTATGAAAATAAATCACAATCTGCATTACATCACCTCAAATCCTCTTTAGGAAACCTCTTGATGAACTGTTAAAATCATAGCAATGAATCAGAATTTTCTGCAGGAGTAAATTTTAAAATATCCCTAAGAATCTATTCTATAAGAAGTTCATGTTTTCTTAAGAAGCAATAAAAAGATACAGGTAAATATAATGAAGTAAAAAAAGTCACACACAGTGCTCTGATTCAAAGGTAAAAACTCGAGTTAGCCAGCTTTCCTGGTGCTGATGTATCATCCCTGACACCTGCAGCTGAGGAGACAGGTTTAATTTGCTTCATATTTTAAATGGATTTAGTCCATAGTCAGCTGGACCCATGCCAGGAGCATCACGGGAGTGTGGGGTTCATGGCTGTAGGGAGCAGAGCAGGGGGTAATCCTGAGAGGGTGGGGACCAGAGAGAGTGCCCAAGGGCGGGCCTCTGTGATTCAACCGGATACACGTAAATGCTTGCTCCCCCTACCCAGTTCCCAAGCCGATCAAATTGTCACCATCAAGCTATGGCCATGTTGACCTATCTTCCTTCATACTCACATACATGTTGCATTGTATTTTTTTAAAAAGGGAAGTAATGATATCCATGTGTAGTGGCACATGCCTGAAATCCCAACACTTTGGGATGCTGAGGCAGGAGGACCATAAATTTGATCCTAGCCTGGGCAAATTAGCAATTTAGTGAGACTCTGTCTCAAAATAAAGAGTTGAAAAGAGCTGGGGTTGTAGTGCAATGCAAAGGCACTTTGTTCAATTTCTAGTACTGAATAATAATAAAACAAAAAATTAATGAAATGCACAGTGTATTGTACCCTTAATTTTAATATTTTCTTAACCCTTCATGCCAATAAACCATAGGTGTACATAATAATTTTAATGATGCCATACATAATATGTGAACTAACCCCCACTTTTTCAGATTCCTAAGTACAGACTCTTGTTCCACTCTCAAAATCTCTGTCTTCTAGCTCCCATGTTTAATGGTACCCACTGCCAAGTTTAAGAAATAATCTTTGTGTTCTCTTTCCTGATTCGGTTTCCTTTCCTACCCCTGAGTGACCATTATTTTAGAGTTAGTGATTTTAAGTAACTTAAGTTGCTGTGCATGGTGTATATTTTTTTGGTATCTAATTGGACCTATTCGGAGCACATAGAATTTCTTCATAGGCTTTAAAACTTTGCATATGTATGTAAATGATATGCAATTACAAACAATCTTATATATAGTTATATGCAACAATATATACTTAAAGTCGGCGAGATAGCTCAGCGGTCTAAAGTGCCTGCTTAGGCAAGCTTAGGCAACCACAGGGACCCCAGTTTGATCCCCAGAACCACATGCCGCGCCAGTCCCACCCCCAGGGCAGGCTGAACCGGCCATAACATAAATTTTAAAAAAGTTAAAAAAATTCTACTTATAGGTTTAATCTATGTCCTTATATGTAATTTTTTTTTTTTTTCGGAACAGGGGATAGGACTCAGGACCTTGCACTTGCCAGGCAGGCACTTGTGCCCGAGTTATCTCCCTGGCCCCCTTATATGTAATTTTCACTAACTCTTTTTTTTGGGGGGGGTGGGGTGGGGCTTAGCTTGCCCTAAGAGCAAGGCTGGTGCAGCATGTGGTGCTGAGGATGGAACAGTGGTCCCCTGTGCCTGCCTAAACCTCCTTAAGCAGATGCCTTAGTCCACTGAGCTATCTCACTGGCCCTTCACTAACTCTTTTAAAACTGTTTTGTAAGAGTATTCCATGGGCTGGCCAGATGGTTCAACGATCTAAAGCGCTTGCTTAGGAAAGCTTAAGCAACCCCAGGGGCCGGTAGTTCTACCCCTAGAACCACATGCTGCGCCAGTTCCACCCCCAGGGTGGGCTGAGCCTGCCATAATAAAAAAATACAAAAAAGAGAATATTTCACGGTGGATTCACCCATTTCTTACTGGTAGGAAAAATAAATAATGATGTCCCTTTGTTATGTAACCTATAAGACTTTCTTTAGAATTTATACTTAGGACCAGAATTGTGGAGTAGGCAATTTAACTTGACTATTTATTACCTGTCAAATTGTTCTCGAAAATGGCTATAAATTTATAGTCCTATCAGCGAAGTGTAAGGTTTCTTATTGCTTTGCATCTTAACTAGCCCTGGGATTGTTACTTTTGTGTGTACTTTTTCCAGTCTCCCCAGTGTGAAATGGCATCTATATGAGCCAGAACTCAGCTAAAAAAGTTAACAACACACAAGGTATTTCACCGAGGTTTTTTTTTTTTTTTTTTTGTACTAGGGATCAAACTTAGGATCTTAGGCTTACACACAAGGTATTTCAGACAAATGGAATTTAATGCTGGGAATTGGTTACAAAGGTTTTGGGAAACTGGTACACCCCTAAGGCTAGAAGAATTAAAGAAAACATACGTGGTAGGGCCTAGACGTTCAGAGCCCAGGTCCTGCAGCACTGATGCGTGAACCTTGGGAACCAGACCTGTCAGCTGCTGCTGGTATATGGGAGGAGAGATAGGGCGGGGCTGGGGACTGTGGCTGGAGAGCGCAGGCTGGAGCGCTGCAGGCAGGAAAGGAAGAAGCAGGAACTGAATGAACCCGGTCTCCGTTTGCTATCCAATCTTCCTCAAGTGCCTCCTACTGCTGCAACTTAGCAGGAAGCCAGCTGGTTCTGGAGTCGGAAGTGTTGCGTGCGTAATTCTGGTCTCAGCAATAGTGAACTTTGGAAGGGTAGCTTCAGGCTGAAGGACACTGGGCGAATAACCTTCAGAGCAGCAGCCCACTGTGCGAGTGCTAGGTCTAGGGTCTTTCCTTTATCACGTGTAGCTATTTTAAGCAGGGCTCCCCAAACATCCTTGTACGCATTTTCTTCAGAATAAATTTCTGCAAGTAGAATTATAGAGTCAAAGGAAATGTGTCTGTTTAAGACTTTTGGTCCGGGCTGATGAAATTGCTGAAGGAGGAGAGTTTAAAAAGAAAGGAGTACCTCCTACAGTGTATTCCTGGAAGCCACAACCGAGAGCAGTCGGCGGTATCTTCTACGCTGGATTGCTGTTTCCTGCGGATGATTTCCTGCCTAAGGAGTGTGAACCGGGATATTGTAGGTCTAGAAGGAGAGAGACGCCCTCCAACTTGTGCAGTATTTGTGTTACTTAGTATTAGCATATGGATTATAGGGAAATATTTAAATATCCATTGTCCATTGACTACAGAACTCACAGCAAATTATGCGGTGTACACATTGAGCAGACAAAGATATGATTTCTGTAGTATGTAGCATGCATGTAATCTGCCTCCAAATGAAATATCTTTAGTATTTATTATCTGTCAAGTTAATTGTGGATCTGCTTGCTTTATTGGCTTTATAAGGGCTAAGCGTGTGCGTGTGTGTGTGTGTGTGTGTGTGTGTGTGTGTGTAAGGGCTGGGGCTAGGAAGCAGGGACTATGGAGAGGGAGATGAATGCGATTTTAGGCAGATGGAGAAAGTGGGGCCCACCTGGTTCCCCGGGAACTCCAGAGGCATGTGGAAGACAAGGCATGTGGAAGAAGGAATGAGCTGGGGGGATGAAGGCCTGGGTATCGATGCGCACTGCGGAAAATTGTCTATGTCCCGTGCTACCTCAGAACGGTGCTACCTGGCCTGGGGTCTTTGGTTTGTGTCTGCTCAGCTCTGTTGAGAGCGTAAAATCTTAATCAGATGATTGCAATCATGAGACTCCCTCCCAGCAAGTAATCAAGAGGCCAGAGCCCCTGTCCACTGGGCCAGGTATCCATCTCTAGGGCCTTGGAGCAGGCCCTGCAGAAGACATTGACCTTGGCTGTGTAGTGTGGAAAATGCAAGGTCAAAATCTGGGCCTTAGAGAAGGCTCTTAAAGCTCTTGGCTTTTGAAATATGCATCCAGGGCAGCTGTGAGGACGGAACCCTGTCTCCAGGCCTGGATGCTCACTGTATTTATATATATATACTTCCTCCTCCTGGATGTCCCAGGGCACCTCGGTGTCTTTCAGTCACGAGGCTGTAGCTCCCTTAAGAGCAGGAGTGCTGTCACCTCTGTGCTCCATGAGGGCCTCTCCATATGCAGAGGCCGACAAGCCCGGGGCATACTGATCGGGTGCAGGAATGGAGTTCTAAAAGAAACCCTTACCACTTGGGAACATTTCTGTCTCTGAGCTGCCTTGTCAGTCACTGATGTCATCATCACCATTGTCCAGGGGATCCTCTACTTCCCTTCTCATACCAAACTGCTCAGCAAACCCACTAGGGTCTTTCCTCTTCATCACCCCAGCCATGTGTCCTACATCCATCCCCTCTTCTTTACCATACAGAGCATTGTAGTTTACTTTTGTTTCTGCACTCAGTGCCAGATTTCTACTATTTGTTTATTTATTTATTTAGGACCAGGGTTCGAACTCACAACCTTGCACTTCGCAGGCAAGCACTTGTGCCACTGAGCTGTCTCCCCGGCCCCTCTACTTTTTAAAATCTCCGTGGTTCCTGTTATGGTTTGTGTCTAGGTATTCCCGCAAAGCCTCATGCAGTCACAGGGTGGCTTCTGGAGTTTGCAATTGCTTACTGTGGGTGTGGATGCGGACCCGCCCTGGGGCAGGTGATTTGCATCACAATGTGAAGAGGGTGGAGAAGCTAGCTACTTGAGCTACTGTTACTCCTCCCTTTACTCTCTCTCTTTTTTTATGCATTTAGTACAAGGTCTACAGGGTCTCACCACACAGGATTGGACTCAGTGATGCTCCTGTCTTCAGCCTCCCAAGTGTTGGGATTACAAACCCATGCCATCACACCCAGCCTCAATTGCTGTTTCAGTGTGCCCTGGGGTGGGGCCTGCATGGCAGGCCTGGGATAGAACCCAGGCCTCAGTGCTTTACCTAAGCAGTTGCTTTAGTCTGCTGAGCTATGTGGCCAGCCCTGCTTTCTTGCTCATTGATAGTGCCATGAACTACTACCTTCTGCCATGTGCCAGCTGAGTACAGACTGAAACCTCCAGTAACTGTGAGCTAAATAAAACTTTTCTTCCCTAATTTTGAGCATCAGGCATTTATCCCAGCAACAGAGAAGAGCAACTGAGACAGTTCCCTACTACCTTCAGCATAAAATCCGTAATTCTTCACTTGGTCTTTAAGGTCCAGCACTGGCCTCTACCGTTGACCTGCTTCTCTTCTGTCTGTTACTCATTGTTGCGAAGCTAATTTCCTCCTTACTATTCAAACATATCCCCATTTACTTGTCTTTACATCCGGGCTCTGCTTCCTGTCTATAAACTCCTTTCTTCACTAGCCAATCCCGTGTTTGGTCATCTTACCTTCTACTCAATCAAATCTGATTGGAGCCATACCTGAGACCCACTGTACGCTGGTGCTGGGTGTAGGGTGCTGGTGAGGAAGCTGTGGTTTGGGGACATTTTGTGATAGCTAAGGGCATAAGGAGAGCTACCACTTATTGGCTATCTTCCATGTTTCTGGTTTTCTTCTAGGTGTCTGACATACTTTCCTTCCCATCTTACCCAATTATCTCGTGAGATAGTACTCAATTAAGAACACAGCATGAAAGAATTTTCCACCAGCCAAGCCCACGGTTGGGCAGGACATCGGAAGGACTCAGCTCAACAGATGGAGTAAGCTACGCATGGAGTAGGAGAGAACAGGGACTTGGGGAGCCACCCAGGACGATAGGAGTCTCCTTGGGGCTGTTGGGTTTCCAAGGAAAGAGAAGGAAAGTAGAGAAGCTGGGGGAAAACTTCTCCATTGGTGGTGTCAAATGATTTCTCTTCTGAAGGAAAATGAGATAAATCTGAAGCTTCAAATGCTGTTGTAGTCCTTCCTATCCATAAGAAGCTCCAGTTGCTTTGAAATGTAAATCCAGATTCCAACTGAAGGTCTGTCTCAAGTGGAGCCTGGCATTCTGAATTTATAACTAGTTCCAAGATGATGCCACATTATTGAGTTACATATACTGGGTTGCAAAGATCTATCAAGGTTCCATCCATAGCCGTTTTTGACTAGGATCTGAGGTGATCGGTGGCTGAATCCTGGGTAAGTCTGTAGTTTGGAAACTGAGTCAGTCCCGAGCTGCAGAACTATGAAGCTGACTGAACTTTGAAATTAAATCACCACTGTCTGTCCTCCTGCCCTGCAGTCAGAAGCCAGAGTAAAAAGATCACAGAAGCACAGAGACAAAGGGGATTTCCTCAGAGGTGCATAGGGGTGCAGTGGAGAACCTGGGGTGGGGGGAACCTCCTGAACCCTCAGAGCTGGTTAGTTCTTTAGGATTTGTTCTGTCTCCTGAGAAGGCTCTGGATAGGAGCGTCCACTTTTGTTTTGTGCATAGGTCAGCTTTCGCTTTTTTCCTCGCACTTTTTCCCCTTCAACCATTTCAGGTATCTTCCTAACAAAGAGAAGTATGGTCAGTGCCCCACCAGGGGTCTTTTTTTTTTAATGTATTCAATTTGGGGTTTACAGGGTCTCATTACTAGATTGGACTTGTAGTGATCCTCCTGTTTTCAGCCTCCCAAGCACTGGGATTGCAGGCAAATGCCCCCACACCCGTTCTCAGTGGCTGTCTCAGTGAGCCCCAGGGGCGGGGCTAGCACAGCACACTGCTGATCGAATCAGAGTTCCTGGGTCTGCCTAAGCAGGTGCTTTGATCCACTGAGCTGTCTGGCCAGCCCTCCCAGCAGCGGGTCTTGTCCACAGGGTTTGATGGTCAAACATGAGTTTGGGAGGAACACAACATGTACTGAGCTGCTACTGTGTCTGAGGCATTATGTCAGATTTTTTTTTTTTTTTTTTTCCTATATTTAGGACAGGGTGTACAGGGTCTCACTACGTAGATCAGACTCGTAGTGATCCTCCTGTTTTCAGCTTCCCAAGTGCTGGGATGACAGGCTGGTGATACCACACTGTCTCAGTCGCCATCTTAGCGCACCCACACCAGCACGGTACGGCACCCTGGGGATCGAACCCTGGCCGCTGCACTCTGCCTAAGCAGGCGCTTTAGTCCGCTGAGCTAACAGGTTGGCCCTCATCAGATTTTATTTTTTTTATGTAGGTAACTGTTTGAATCTATCCCAAAATGGATAAAATAAGTTTCTTATTACACAGATGAGAAAACTATGGTCCAGAGAGGACTCTACCTCAGTCTCTAGTCTCTCAAATGCGTGCTTCTGCCTGGTCCTGGTTAGATGGATTCAAGTTCAGATTTAGGTATCGTGTATCTGAGGAGTGACTTGGAGAGGTATTCGGGTGCAGTAGTTGAAGTTCAGGACTGCCACAAAGTAGAGTGTAGGGAGAGAAGGGATCTGGCACCTCAGCTTACTGCTTTTTTCCCTCAGTATTCAGAATCTCTGTTTTGGCTAGCTGCAGCCTCTAGAATACTCAACCTCCTATGATGCTGAGTGTGTCTGGAACTAAGCTGTGGATTATGAGGGGCAAGGGGTGGGGACTAAGGAGCTGTTTCCTCTACACCTTTGCCAGGTTTCACTCCTTACTTCCTCCTGCAGGCTGGAAAGAGGACGTGAAGCTGGAACAGTTATTTTGTGCCATGAGGCAGTAGGAGTTTTGGTCTTATCTGAGTCATTGTTATTTTGTTTCTTTTTCCATACAACTGACCTTAATCTTTTTATTTTTTGTTTTTCATGAACCTGGGATCGAACTCAGGACCTTGCACTTGCCAGGCAGGCACTTGTGCCCCTCAGCTATCTCCCTGGACCCTATGACCTTAATCTTAACACTAAAACCAAGGGCACACTCTTCATCCAAGACTGTGATTCTCAAACCCCAGTGGCATTGTAGAATTCTTGGCCCTCTCCAAGGCCGACTCCTGGAGGGAGGGAGTGGGCCTTGTTAGTTTTAACACCCTCAAGTGATTCTAATATGTAGTGGGTGACTCAGGATGCAGAGAAGGGATGTTCATACAGGGGTGGGGGAGGGGAGGGAATTTGAGGAAAGCAGATGGTTATCTGTGATGAAGGTCTCAGGTGGAAGCCGGAAGATGCTGTTGAGTTAAGGGCTTCAAGTCACAGGTGAGGAGAATGGCACAGTGTATGGTTTGGAACTGGTGGAAGAGTTTGAGGATCTCAGGAAATATAAGAAGCCTGGTTCTGAAGACAGTAAGCGAGATAGGTCACTAACTTGTTAGGGTATGGAGTTACTATTCTTTTTTATTTTTGTTTTCGTTTTTATTTGTTTATTAATTTTTGTACCAGGAATCGAACTGAGGACCTTGTGCTTTCCAGGCAGGTATTTGTGCCCCTGATCTCTATCCTCAGCCCCTAATATTCCTGATGATGACAATTTCCCTTCAGTAAGACAGGGCAGGCACTATGTTAAGCCCTTCTGGGGCACCCTCATCTCCTTTTGCAACAATACTTCGTCTGCGATAGGGACCCAGATTTACACTTTAGAGATGGAGACAGGATACAGAATTGAGGTGAGCCAGCTGGTGAGTGACAGGCCTGGACTCTGACCCATTGGGTCCTGGGATGAAGGCGTCTTGGGAAGGCCATCTCTGGTCCAGAGGCACCTTGAGCCTGCTCCTTGATGGGGGTGGAGGCAGGAGAGAAGTTGTAGGTACAGATCCTTGAGGAGTGTGAGGGGATGGAGGCCTTGGACCCCGGCGGGGCTTTCTTCTGATGAGAGCACCATATTTCCCCCCAAATAAGGCCCGGTCTTATATAATTTTTGCTCCAAAAAATGCAGTAGGGCTTACTTTCAGCAGATGGCTTAATTTTTCATGTACAACAATTTACATTTGTTCGAAACAATCTTCTGTTTATTCAGAAATCTATTGTTATTATCCAAATACAATCATGCTGTCTTCTGGAATATGACCCTAAGTCTTCAAACCCTGATCTTTAGCCTGAATTTCTTGGGATTTCATTGTCTAATGAACTGTTGGCTGCAGGCTCTATGTGCAGCGGTAGAGCTCACCTCCCCGGGCACTTCCTGCCCATGGAGCCTGCTTGTAGCATGTGGGGCTGTCAGGAACTTTATCCTGTGAATTCTCCCAGGTCACAACCTCCTGCAGGCGAGGCTTCAAAAGATTCCATTCAATTAAGTGTTAATTGAAGACTTAAGAGACAGGAGTGTCAGCAGAAATAAAGATGGAGCCAGGCGTGGTGGCGCATGCCTGTAATCCCAGCACTTGGGAAGCTGAGGCAGGAGGATCAGTGCGAGTTCAAGACCAACCTGGGCTACAAAAGTGAGCTCAAGGCCAGCCTGAATTATATAGCAAGACCCTGTCTCAAAAAGACAAAAAAGAAGAAGAAGATGGCTAGGAAGGATGGCTCACATGAGAGTGATCAAAAAATTAAGGTATCAAAATTTAGAAAGCATTTCTTTTCTTTTTTTTTTCAGAATGGGAGATCAAACTCAAGACCTTGCACTTGCCAGACAGGCACTTGTGCCTCTGAGCTATCTCCCCGGCCCAAGCATTTCTCTCTTTCTTTTTTTGTTTCAGAAAACATTTCTTTACTTCACACAAAAGCATTAAATACATTTGTTACACCACATGACATAGTGAATCATGAGATTCGTGTTAGACACAGTCATGTCCAATAGTCATCGAGGGTACGTATTACTCATGCCCAGTGTCTGTGCTCTGATTGGTCATTCAGAAATAAGTCCGACTTCATCTATTTGCATAAACATTTACCTCTTGTCCAAAAGCACCTGCTTGTGTATTTACAAATTCTTTATTTATTTTTTTTCCTGGAACTGGGGATTGAACTCAGGCCCTTGTACTTGCCAGGGGAGCGCTTATTCTACTGAGCTATCTCCCCATCCCCAAACCCAAGTTCTGCACTGAGTGCTCCCTCCTCTGCTTCTTCTTCTTTTTTTTTTTTGTAGGGCTGGGGTTTGAATTTATGATCTTACACTTGCCAGGCAGGCATTTATGCCACAGAACTATCTCCCCGAACTCTACAAATTCTTAATTATGGTTTTTATCATCATTTAAGTATTAATGTCAATAATATTTATATTTAATTATACATTGATATTATAATTTTGTAGTTTAGTATGTCTGTCATGCGTTGCAGTGGTCATAGTAAATGTATCCATCCAGTGCGCGTGACATCAACTGGGCTTAATTTTGGGATAGGGCTTATATTACAAGTACCCTGAAAAATGATACTACAGCTTCTTTTCTAGTTAGATTTTATTTTTTGGGAAAGAAAGTAGTTGCTGGGAGGACAGTTGAAGCCCTCTCTTGACATCTCCTTTTCAGGAAGGGAGGTGGGGTCATGGCAGGGTCATCAGGGCAGTAGGGACTGGCTGAAGCGTGAGCGTGCTATGTCCTCAGTCAGAGAGTGGGGCTGTCGGCTTGTCTCTGACACAGCTTTGACGCCATGGGACCATGTGATAGAAGTCCAATTCCAGGCTTGGACGGTGCTAAGCCAAGCGGAGCTGGTTATTGAATATCCAAGGACACGGCTTCTGATAGAGACATAGCTGAGCTCTCCTGCCCCCCACTCCCAGGACAGCCTGCTAAGGGGATGCTGTTGTGGCTGCAAATGAATTTGCCATGATCCTCAACTCTTTGATTCAAGCAGCCATCCCTGGAGAGGAGCCCTGAGGGAGAACAACCAGGCCTTTCAGAGTTTCTGTGCAGGTGAGCTGACTGACCATTGCCTGGATTGCCTTTCAAGTCTCCCCAAATTATTAAGTCAACTACTAGATGCTTAGGATGTCTCAGGTTCAAAGCCTTGCAGGCTGGAACCAGACATCTGAGGGACCTGCAGACATCTTAGCAGAGGAATATGAAGATGTGGCAGGCTGGGCTTATCAGAAGACTGGATAGCGATGGGAAAGAAAACATTTTTTATTTCGTGAGCTGCTGAGCTCCAGGGGCTGTTTTTCTGCTGTCAGGAAGATAGGTGGATCAACTGTTGCACAGCTTTCTTGGGTGCAAGGCTTGGAGGTGGGGGAGAGAAGTGCTGTGGTCCTGGGTGTGCTCCTCGGAGCCTCAGGGGTGAGTGGGGCATGGGTGGGCACCTGGCTAGGCGAGTGAGGGATGGCAAAGCGGAAGTGGGGAGGGATGGGGCCTTCTGTGTCCGCCTCCGTGGGAGGAGAATGCTGGTCTTGTTCGGTACATTGGGGTTCCCATCTGTCTTAGTGCCCTTGTGCCATAAGAGTCAAGCACCTTGAACTGAATAACTTGTGAACGGTAGAAACTTTCATGGCTTGCAGTTCTCAAGGCTGAGAAATCCAAGACCAAGCGTGGACAGATGTAAGGTCTGCTGCAGGCTGCTGCTGTCTCTGATTCCAAGGTGGCACCTTGCTACCACATCATCTGGAAGGGACAACAGTGTGTCCTGGAAGGGACATGGTAGGGGGGCCTGGTAGGGGCATGGTAGGGGGCCTCTTGCACCTCTGTCATAAGATCATTAGTCCCATGAATCACCTCCTAACGACCCTACCTCTTAATACCATCGTGTGGGTGGCTAAATTTTATCACTGAATATTGGGTGAGGTTACAGCTTATAGTTAGATGTCCCCTCAAAGCCTCTGTGCTCGTAGGTGGGGCATTTTGGAAGCGAATA
>PVKN010000518.1:47276-73883 GCA_004027915.1 Capromys pilorides
TATCTCCGCAGCCCTAATTAAGAATTTTTTTTTTTAGTCTTTTGGAGACAGGGTCTCACTATGCAGTTTCAGGCTGGGCTTGAGCTCACTTTTGTTGCCCAGGCGGGTCTTGAACTTGCACTGATCCTCCTGCCTCAGCCTCCCAAGAGCTGGGATTACAGGCGTGCCCCACCATACCCAGTTTGTTTTCTCTTTTTCATACTCCTCTGCTATGCCTCCCTGCCTTGGTGCCACCACCTGTGGGCTGACACCTCTACAAACTGAGCCAAAATAAACTTCTCCTCCCTTGACTTGTGGGTGTTGGATATGTTTTGTCTGCAACAAGAAAGTAACTAAGATAGGTGATATTTGAAGCGTAGCACCCCTGATGTCACATGTCACTGAAAAGAAATTTCTTCTTGCTTTAAAGAAAGTCTTGGAGCAGTGGCAAGAATTTGGCATGAGTAGAACTCAGGCCAGAGTGTCGGCACTAACGCTGGCTGTGTACCTAGGTAAACCATACATCTACACCATTACTTGATGGTTTTGAGCTTGTGATCTACAGAGTGGGCTAATAAAGCTTCTCTAAGGGTTGGTCAAATAGCTTTGTGGATTAAAGCACCTGCAAGCAGATGCAGGGTCTGGAATTTGATCCCCGGGCCTCCCATACCAGCCCCATTGCTGGAGCATGCTGAGCTAGCAATTGAGACTGAACATGGTGGCGTGTGCCTGTAATCCCAGCTCTTGGGTGGCTGTAAACAGGCAGATCACTATGAGTCTGATCTAGTACTGAGACCCTGAACACCCTGTAGACTCTTCCCTAAAATGCTAAATAAATAAATAAATAAATAAATAAATAAATAAATAAATTGAAATGTAACCTCAGATCTGGCTTATTCCAAAGCTTCCTCTTAACTGCAGTCCTGCACTGCTTCTCCTGCACATGCTCTGTCAGGCCCTGTGTGGTGGTATGGTGCTACAGAGACAAGCACTGGTGAGCCTCTTCCCTCAGGGATGGTCCTGTTTAGTGAGAAAGGTGGATATCCTGACGTGAACAGATAATCACACAATGTAGGTATCCCAGAAGAAGGAGTAAATAATTCTTCAGACACAAGGAATACTAGGGAAAATTTTCACAGTAGATAGAATACTTCTGCTATGGGGTAGAGGGCTTTGTAAGTTAAGTCAGAGTCTTCCAGAAGTCAAAGAGGTAGAAAGACACCAGAACTATATGGTAGGGGAGAGAGGTAAGGGGAGATACAGATAAGACAGATACTGGGTGGTGAGGAGACTGAGGGCTCATAAATTTCACCCTGCCTATATCTCCTTCTCCCTGTAGCCTCTCTATCTTGGGAGAGCTGCAGCCACCTATAGCTGGCTGTGTATACCCTGCTGGGGCTCTTGTTGCTCTCACACCTGTCTGTGAGAAAGGAGCAGATGGGCTATAAATCCTGTGGAGTCTTCTAGGGCTAGGCAGGAGGAGGAAGGATGGAGGCAGTTATTGTGGGCATTGGAACCCAGCTCCCATTCCCCACCCCTCTCAGGGGTATGGCTCAGCTCGAAGCTCCTTGCAGGAGACACCAGCCTCACAGTACTTGAGACTGGTCCAGTTGGCAGGGGAAGTGGGGGGGGGGGGGAGGAAGAGTGTGCCCTGAGGATGGGTTCCACAGGTAGAGGGGAGTTTTCCAGGTGTCATCCTGGCAACACAGGGAATGACGCAGTGCAGGATCTAGCTGGCTCTGGTGATCAGCCCCCTCAAGAGGCTCCCTTGATTTCCGGCTCTGCTCCCCAAGGTCCCACCTGACTCTGTGTGGAGAGTCAGCATGGCAGCTGTGGGCATGGTACCTAAACTTTCTTCCTCAGTAAAGGTTCTGAAGGCTGGACGCTCTGGGACACTAGAGCCCACAAGCCTAGTCCTCTCACTGGAAGCTCCTGGACCAAATGTCAGCTTCCTGGTTTGACCTCTTCTGCACTGGCACGAATCTTGGACATCCAGCTTTTCCTCTGGCAGGAAGGCCTGTCCCAGGGGCTCCTCTTGGTTGCTGTTCCCCATGGCCATCTGGGAACCTGCTCCAGCCCTGCAGGCCCAACCTAGACCCACTCAGGTATTCCATTTTCTGTTGTACGCTCAAATCCATGTCAGCCTCTAGGTGCAATTTTGGCTTAGACCCAGTTTGGCCAAATCTCCTTGAATCTGTCCAATAGTCTGGAATCAAGATGCTCCACTTGAGCCACCTGCAAAGCAGAGTCCGTCCTGGCCCTGCACTGCTCCAGTTTCACACGCATCTGTTGGCAGTGTTTGTACTACGCCAGCTGGCTGGAGCTGCGTCTGTGGGCACGTGTGTTCACTGAGCTGTGTGCTGTGTGCCCGGTCTGATTCTGGGGCATGACCATGAACATGTGGATCTATACATGGGTGCATACCTCCCCTAAGTTGTGTCTGTGTTTGTCCTTGTCTGAGATACATCTGCTGTGCATTCTGAAACCGGAAGAGATGTGCTCAGCCTTCCTTCTTGGAGCGCTACTGGGGACCAGCTTGGCTGGTAACCAAGGGAGCAGAGCTGAGGCCCTAAGAGCCTTCTGGGATTGCTCTGTCGGATCCTCTGGGGCTTTCTGAGCCATTCTCTAACCTCGTGGCCTCAGCTCTGAGTACTTGAAGATGAGGAGTGCTGGCTCAGACTCCACCTGTCCACTTTGGACAGGCTCACATGTTCACCTCCCCACCATTCAGTGGGACAATGATTCCCACCATTCTCCAGTCACCTCCTGTGGTTCCTTCCCCTCCACTGCTCATATTTGTGGCCTCTGGTGCGGTGGATGGGACTGAGGAGAGGATCCTTGCCTGGTGGCAAAACCTGAGACTGGTGTCACCTGAGGTCTTCAGCATTATCTGAGGACCCATGCCTCATTGGAGGTGCTCCCAGGAACCCTGGCTGTGACTTGGGGACATGTGTCCAGAGGTTGCCCTTCCCAGAAAATCTCCATCTGGGCATGGGGAACACTTGTGGGGAAATTACCAATTTAAATAGGAAATGCAAGTAATTTGGATGGAACCCCAGGATGGCAGTTTGAGAGCTCATTCTCTGCCCCGTGGGGGTTTGATTACAACCAACTTGGCTGATAACATGCAGAGAAGGCCAGAGAAACGGTTTCCAAGGAAACTCTGATCTTTCTAAGCCCTTTCTGGCTCAGGTGGGAACCAGGGCTGGCTCAGAAATCATAGGCTGTGCTAGGTTCCAATGGGGTTTCTGTTCCCTGGGACCTTCTCTTGCATTGTACCCATGTGCCCTCCAAACCTGTCCGGCATTTCCATTTCTGTCCACACGTTAGTTTTCATCTTCATCTGTTTTCTCAGTCTCTCTGTTTACCTCAACCTATGTTTACACAGACTTAACACTTGGGAAAGTTGATAAACAGTTAAAAAAAAAAAAAAAAGATTTTTAAACTAATAACCACTATTCACTAGTAAGTACTATGTTCCAGAAAAGTCACAAGATTTAATTCTGTCATTTGATTTTCTCAGCAACCCTGTGTAGAGAAGACATTGTATGTTTATGAAATCCTTTTTCTTCAGGAACTACATTTCCCATCATGCTTGACTATCTTGAGTCATGTGATAGTTCTGGCCAATGGAATGTGGGCAGGAGTAACAGCGCTCTCTTCATATCTGGCCCCTATAGGTTACCATATGCAATCTTCTGCACACACATTTGCTCTCTCTTTTACTTTGTGGGGTGCTGAGTCAGAAAACCTTATGGAAGACTCTGAACTGTTGGACTGAATTTCTCTACAATCCTAGTTAACAGTCCCTTGGTCTCTGCCTACTTTCACTGGACTCTGGTCTGATGTTTGTTCAATCACTGAGCTTTGGAAGGGTTGTTTACTAAGTAATTGTCCAGCCTGATGATAAACATTGAAAGACAAGTATTCATATTATTATTTTTCCAGGGAAGAAATAGACTCAGGCATGCCAAGTAACTTGCTAAGGTCATGCAGCAAACAGGTGGAAAACCTGGATTTGGTCTCAGGTTCTGTCTTTTCTACCCTACCAGGCTATTAGAATGACCACTCCTATATAGACGTTGTGTTGGCACTTATCAGCCTCTTTAGGAGTCACAGAAAGAAACCCTCAGAGCAAGACTAGAGGATAAGGAAGGAGGGAGTGGCAGAGGACAAATGTGCAGAGCAGCACAGCACAGCAGAGAGGCGATGAAGCAGTGAGAAAGGCGTGGTCAGTTGTGCCTAATGAGACCCAGCCAGGTGGAGGAAGAAGAGGCCATTATGTTTAATGACCTCAGTGACAGCTTTAGCTGAGTGATGGGGCAGATGCCAGAATGCAGGAGTTTTGGAAACAAACCAGTGGTTGTATGGGTGAAGGGGAGAAGAGAGGAAAAAAAAAGAGACTGCTTTATGTGAGGCCAAGAGAATGCATTTAGAGGAAGGAGTCAGTGGTTAGGGGAAGATGAAAAATTAAAAGGGAACCATGACCTACATAATGCCCAGCCCTGAAATGTATTATGTTCTCCCTTTCTGCTTAACTCTAGTGTGTACTTAGAGAGCTAGGTTGTGAGCCTGGCCAGGACTCAGGTAGGGAAGAAAAGGGTGGGCACAGCCCTCCTCGGGTCACGTGGCATTGGCTGAGTTGCAAGGCCGTCTCCTGAGTGCACAGGGGTGGCAGCTGATGTGTTGAGAGTGGAGAGGCTAAAATTCTTCATGGCCTTCTAAGATTATCCACTTGACTGGTGTCAGGAGCAAGTACAGATGGGCCTAACCCTGAGACAGAGAAGGATGGTCGTCTGGATAATACCTACCACAACTTCTAGTGGCTGAGCCTAGACAAATGCCTCCAAATATCTAACCTTTGCTTAACTCTCTTTCCTTTTAGTCAGTGCCCCTGAGTTTTAAGGAAAATCATGACCATTAGCCATGTGCAATCGTGTCTTCAGTTCTTGCCAAAGGAAGTTTGTAACTTCTCCATCACACTTTTACCTGGGAGCTGTTTGCTCCGAACACCATTTCCCTCTTTCTGTGGGCTGGATCTTGGACATGCTGGGAATGAACCAGTTGTGGCTTTATGGACAAAGATAGGATCCTGTAGCCTTTCCAGACCCTGGGTAGAAAGAGTTTTGAGGCTGTGTGGAAAAAACTGGATACTTCCCTGGACTGACACTCTCTCTCTCTCTCTCTCTCTCTCTCTCTCTCTCTCTCTGAGCACGCTCTCTCTCTCTCAACTGTGATATGTGAGAGAAAGGAACTTCTATTGCATTAGACCATTGTACTTAAAGTATGGTTCCAGCATTTTGGTATTCACCTTAATTAATATTCCACCCTGGTCTCTACTGATGGCTCCTTCCACGGTGTCTTATGGGGAAATTTTATTTGGTTCTTGTCCAACTTGGTTTTCAAAACAGAATCGTAGAAAGAATTAAATTCATGAACTGAGGTACCACTGTACAATGTCAGCCTCTCAGCAGCTGCCCTCTTCCCCACACCTCATCTAGTTTCTTTCCAACTTCTTTCTCTATTTCCATGAGCATGATGTTTCAGTATCTGCCCGTCTTAGTTACTCTTCTCTCGTTACTGGGACAAATACCTGACACTCAAAATGAAGGAAGGAAAGGTTTATTTAGCTCACAGTTACTGGAGGTTTCAGTCCATATTTGGCTGGATCCAAGGCAGAGAGGCACAATGCAGAGGCCAGCAGCTCATGGCAAAACAGCAACAAAATGGTGAGAGAGGCAACCAACCAACCAGGGCAGCAGAGAGCATCTGCTTGAGTCTGTCTCTCTATCTCTCTTTATATTACATTCAGGCTCTCTGCCTTAGGATATTTGCCCTAGACCACACCCATAGTCCCAGCAGTACTCAGACCCATAATACCATCAGTACTAAAACACATAATCACAGTGGATCATGAGTCAAGTCTTAAACTCTACAAGTCCCTGCCCCATGATTGTATGAGGCTTTGGGGGGACAACTAGACATAAACCATAACAGCCCCTCACCCAGATTTCCTCCTTTACTTTTTATTCTCTTTCTTTGGTAGAGTGATGGTGCCCTGCCAAAGTTGGAGCTTCTCAGGCATGTGTTCTGAGGCCTGCTCTTCATCTTGCCCACATTCCATGTGCTTTCTTAGGCTATTATAATTTAATCTACTTCTTCAGTCTGAATTGTATCCAGAGACATCAGATCTGCATCTCTGGCTTGGTCTCTTTCTTGAAATGCAACATTTAAGAGCTATGTGTTTGATCGGCACTACTAAAAAAGTGTTCGTAGGTCACCCTGAAATGCTGTATAGTACAGAATGGGGACCTTCATGTACTATGTCACCTTAATTCAACATATCTCTGTTAGTTTGGAGACTGGAATATGTGTAGGAAAAAATCCCAAGTTAAAAATAGATTAAACAATAAAGATTTGGGGCTGTGCATGCACTTTAGTGGCAGAACATTTGCCTAGTGTGCATGACCCTTATGCTGGGTCCCAAGCGCTGAAAAGGAGAGATCATGAGGACCTTCATTGGCTCACTTTAAAGGGCAGGCTGACCTTCTTTGTGGTTTGATCCAGTGGTTCAGGAAATGTAATGTTTTTTCTGTGTCTTCTTTATATTCTTCTCCCAGAGCTGCCTTATCCCAAGCCTCTTGAGTTGGGGGATTGCTGTCAGTAGGAATTGGGGTATTTGTTTCCATGTCTGAGATAGGTGCTTTTCTTTGATCTTAATGGACCAATTTACGGCCCCTAGAGCAATGGAGTCACAAGAGAAATAATACAGCCTAGACTTCTGTTCTAAATCAGTCCTTGGCAAAGGGATGACTGCGGATGGGTTACCATTGTTAGCATATATGGGTTAGGGTCCATCCAAAATCTGAATGAATTCTTCAGGTTACATTTCTATGGCAGATGCAAGAGGAGTTGAATGGATATTCAAAGTCAATGGTTGGCTTCAGTGTTGGCCTTATGGGGAAATTTTATTTGGTTCTTGTCCAACTTGGTTTGCAAACAGAATCGTAGAAAGAATTAAATTCATGAACTGAGGTACCCTCGTACGATGTCAACACCAATATTCAAATCTAAGCTCATCTTGACTACTCATTTTCCTCAACCTAGACTTCCTTCTGTATTGTCCAATTCAGCTAATGGTCTCACCATTCTCTTTGACTCTTTCTGTTGTCCCCACTCAGTGCTGATTCAATCACTAAGACTCAGTAATTTTATCATTTGTGGCCCCCTCTTATATCTGCTATCACCACTCTAATGGCTTTTAAATTGGTTTCCTTTTACCAGTTCCAAGAGTCTCCAAACCATGTTCCCTGCTGTTCCTAGAATGAACTTCCTAAAATGCAAATTGATCCTTTTCTTCCCTTTCCGTTACTCCCTCTACTTAAACCCCTCATTGGCTTCATATCACTTATAGGACAAAATCCATCCTTTCCGCAGGTGGTGAGGGGCTAAGAAGGACTTAACATGTTTTATCCTAACTACAAAGGGACTGAAGCTAATACTGACACATGCTAGTATCTAAACAGAATGCTCTGGGGTGTGTATATGAGGGTCTGACAGAAAGGTGGGAGATGAAAGCCAGGGGCTACAGTGTAGTGCCCCTGAGGGAGGCCTCAGTGTGATGTAACCTGGAGTTCAGTAACACTCAAGAATTTACATGACACAGCGAGTTTGGTGCTTGAGAGCTTCAGCTTAGAAGTCAGGCAGCCTGGGCTGAGTTCGAGCCCTGACATTATCCTGGCCACCCCTAGGCTGGGTTGAACTCCCTTGCCTCAGTATCTTCCTGTGAGAATGAGGGGATTAATGTTACCTACAGAGATTTCTTTGAGAGTTCAGTGAAATGATGCTCAGAAAACACTCAGCACATGGTAAACATACAATAAATGTTGGCTGTCATTATTACTTGAGGTCCAGCGTAAGCTACTAATATTTAAACCAGAGATGTTGAATCAGTACAACCTTATCTTATAGGAGGACGAATTAAGAAACATTTCCTCTCAAATACAGACACAAGTTTTCCTAACCAATTTTCTTTTATTTATTTATTTACTTATTTTTTTAAAGAGTAAAAATAGCAGAAACAAAGATAGAAAAAGAGTAACAAGCAAGAGCACAAATAGTACAGAATTTTAAAATAAGAACAAAAATTTAACAATGGTTGTATTATATTTTTTCATCAGCTAACCAATTTCCTTGAATGTGTTAAAATTTGGGATAGAATATTTTTAAGTGTGAATATCTTCCACTAGTTTTTTTTTTTTTTTTGGTCTTTTTGAGACAGGGTCTTGTGAAGCGGATCAGGCTGGCCTTGAGCTCACTTTTTGTAGACCAGGCTGGTCTTGAACTCACACCAATCCTCCTGCTTGAGCCTCTTAAGTGCTTCCATTAGTTTTTAAGTGGTAAGAAATGTATTAAAAATGAAATTAAAACCCAACATTTAGGGAACTCTCTGAACAGTTTTGAGAAAGGCCAGCCGGGTGCCAAGGAGCCCAACTGCACAAGTCACATATCCAGTCCCACAGTAGACAGTCTGGCGGCCATGGCTACAGGTGGCTGTTGAGAGCAAAGAACTTGGCCAGGCTTGACCGAGATGTGTCCTAAGGGCATCTATGCTTAAGTCATTTTACAAATAATAGCAAACAATGTAAGCTCTCCTAAATAAGGGTTTAAAATATTAATTAATGTGTTAGTCAGCTTTCCTCTGGCTAGAGCAAATATCTGATACCTGCAAATTTTTTGTTGTTTTTATTTTTTATTACTACATGTTTACATTGTATAGTGGTTCCATCCCTCACATGGAGTTAGCATGTGATGATGCATACACACCTCAATTCTCTTTCATCCCTTTTCCCCTCTTCTTTTCTTCTTCCCTCTATCTCTCTCTTTCTCTCTCTTTCTCTCTCTCTTTTTTTTTTTTTCTTGTTTGTCTTTTTGAGTCAAGGTCTCACTATGCAGTTCAGACTGACCTTGAGCTCACTTTCGTAGCCCAGGCTGGTCTCAAACTCTCACTGACCCTCCTGCCTCAGTCTCCCAAGTGCTGGGATTACAGGCATGCGCCACCATACCGGGCCATTTGTACTTCTTCTGAGAAGACTCTATTCATGGCCGTTTTTTCAAAAAGACAAAAAAAAAAAAAAAAAAAAAAAAAGCCATTCACCTGAGTTGCCTATTTTTTGGACCGTATATTTTTTTGTGGGGGTTCTAAATTTCTGAGTTCTTTATGTATTCTAGTACTCTGAGGAATCAGAAGCAAAAAGTCTTCACATTCCATAAGTTGTCTCTTTATTCTTTTTTTTTTCCTACAGGGTCTCACTACGCAACTCATAGTGATCCACCTGTTTCCTGCCTCCCAAGTGCTGGGATTACAGGTGCTCACCACCGCACCGGGACTCCATTGCTGGCTCAGTGCACTCGAGAGTGGCGTCAATGTGGCAGGCGGGGGGCCAGGAGCCAAACCCTGACCCCTGTGCTTCCCTAAGCCAGCGCTTAATCCACTGAGCTATACCGCGGCCTTGGGTTGTCTCTTTATTCTATTGGTTGTTTCCTCTGCTATGCAGAAGTTAAAAATTTGATAGAATTCCGTTTGAGGTTCTTGGTGTTATTTCTAGTGTCATTGGGGTTCTGTTCAGAAAGTCCTGGCCTATGCCTATGTCTTCAAGAGATTATCCATTTTATCTTTCAGAAGATTTAGTGTTTCTAACATTTGCACTTTGATCTATTTTGATTTTAGTTTAGTACGTGGTGAGAGATATGGGTCTAGGTTCAGTCTCCTGTGCAAGGATAGCTAGTTTTCTTGGTATCATTTATTAAAGAGGTTTTGTTCCAGGGTTTGTTTTTGACTCCTTTGACACCTGAGACTTAAAGAGAGAGGAATTTAATTTGACTCATGTTTCCAGGGGATCTAGTCCATGGCATGCCGGCTCTGAGGTGGCAGCATCATGGGAGAAGGGCCTGGTGGAGTGAAGCCGCTAACTTATGGAGGGTGGGAAGCAGAGCTGAGGGAGAGAGTGCCAGTGGGAGACAGGCCATCCAGAGCTAGGCCCCCAGTCACGGTGGGGCTGCGTCTGCTAGCAGCACATTCAGCTGTGAGCATCGCTGATTAATCCACTGATGAATATGAAGCCCTGTGATCCAGTGGCCTGTTCCTGAGTCTCTTAATCTAGTCAGTTTGGGAGGTAAGCTTCACTACCACAATTTTTTTTTAAAGATAAATTCCAGGCCAGTCTACAGCTTGTGGGCTCAGGTGAGCTGGGAACCCTAGTCTCCTCCAGAATAACTGGGGGTACAGATGTGCGATACTGTTATGGTTTGTGTCTAGTTGTCCTCCCAAAGCCTCATGCAGTCATGCGGTGGGGACTTCTAGAGTTTGTGATTAATCCATGACCCACTGGGCTTATGGGAGTGAGTGCCACAGGGATTATGGATGTGAGTGCGACACCCAGCCTGGGGCGGACAGCCTGAATGCAGCTGGGGAGACGGACTTGCTCTCTGTTGCCGCTGTTGCTGCTGCTCCTCCACTTTGCTCTCTGCTCTTTGCCGCCACCATGAAAGGTTGCTCTCTGCCATGGGCTGCTCTGCCTCGGAGCCGGCTGAGTAGGGACTGAAACCTCTAGTAACTATGAGCTAAATAAACCTTTCCTTCCTTCATTTTCAGTGCTGGGTATTTGTCCCAGCAACAAGAGAAGAGAAACTGAGGCAGGTACTGTGCCTGGCTTATTAGTTTTATGTTGACTCTGTGCTGAAATAATATTCGAAGCAGACTGGTTAAATAAATAGATTATTTATACTAACTTAACTTGTTTCTTTTTTGCCTTTTTGATGTTACTAGAAAATTAACTGTTATATATTTGACTTGTATCACTTTTCTACTAAGCAGACTCCCTCGGCCTGACTTCCTTTCGCCCTCTGCCGGCCACTGCCTCTCTGTTCTTTCCTCTCCTCGGTGCCTCTTCCTGACTCCCCAGCATCTGTGTCGCGCTCCATACATCGTGTTAGTAGCCTTGGGTCAGAGCGCAGTGATTCTGCTCTTGGGGCCTGCAAAGTCTCAGTTAGAGCTTCCTTGATCTATTCTGCCCCCCTCCTGGGGTGACGCTGACTCAGGAGCACAGTCTGTTGTCCCTGGAAACTTCCTCACAGCCGGTCCTCGGGCGTAGGACTCCGCAGATCCTTACACGCAGTGTCTGGGGTGCAGGGTAACATGCATGTAGGGTGAGTCTGAGGAATGCTTCCCTAAACACTTGTACTTCAAAGGATTTTTATGTCCGGGTTGTTATCTGTCTTAGTGTGTAACAGTGACAACATGGTCTTTGGGGTTAGTAAGGCTGTAGTCCCAGAGGCACTTCACTAACTGTGATGCTGTGCTTGTTTTTTGGTCTTGTTGTGCCTCTGTTTTCTCTTCCATGAAGTGGGGACAATCCCAACCTCTGGAAACGATTGTCTTACATGAGGTCATGCGTGTAAAATGGCCTGACGCGCGGCTGGTGCCGAGTGGATCTTACCCTGCTTCTTTCCTCTCCATCCCATCTCTGTCTGTGGAGAGTAGGTGTTGGTAAGGGAGGACAGAGCAAGAAGACGAAAAAGGATTCAGGAAAGAAAGGCCAAGGGCACCAGAGGGAAACGTCCTGACTGCCCATTTTTGCTCTGGGCTAGGCCTGAGGGAGGAGACACGGCCGGGCTGCTCTGAGCTCTGGGTTAATGAAGCACTGGTGCTCACTCCGAGGCTGTCACCATTGATTTTTTGTTCCAGGCAGCTTGCAAGCTGCCCCAGGAATCAATGTCGGAAGGTGAAAACAAATTTCTAAAATTAGCTTGGAATATACTGCAAGAAAAGCCTTCTGCACGAGAAATAGTAATGAAGCAAACATCTGAGGAAGGTGTCGTGGGGAGGGATGCAGGGGACAGAGCCCACTCCAGCGCTCACTGGCTCACTGTGAGGGAGTCAGTCCTGTGTGGAAGGACCTGCCCTTGGGGAACACACTCCCACACTCTGCCACACGCAGACAGAGAACCCTTTTGAGCACCTGTGCAGCCATTAAACTAGCAAGAAAGGGTGGCCAGGCTAAGCACTGACTCTGGGGTGGTGGGAACGGAGGGCCGCGTGTGTATACCTGCTGGTGGAGTTAGAGAGCTGTCCGTCCTGCCAAGAGGCTCATACTTATGGGCAGTAGGGGCCAGGAAACTGTTTAGATGTTTGGCCATCTGCTCTGCTGGTCAGAGTGAAACGTGATCGTTCACACTGGATTGGGAATCCCAGATAGGACAGTTTTCTGTTTACTTTTTGTAATGACATATCTGAGGCCAACTATTCTATCTGAAGTGAGCACGCTCACAGAAGTCCGAGTGCCTGTACATGTGATCTTACAGTCGTCCCACATTCCCACCCACTGATAAGATGATAAGCTCCAAGAAGAGAGGAAATGAGCAATGAATTTCAGGGGGATCATTTTGAGGCAGGAGCCAGCCTCTGAGGACACATAGCCCAGTCTGTGGAGCTGCAGCCCAGGAGCTTCCAGAAGGAAGTGTGGGGGCGGGGGTGGGGGAAGTCATTTATCCTGGATTTGGTGACTGCAGTAAAGTCTGTGGAGGTGGGACTGGGTTGAAGTAGGGATGATAGAACAATCTTGAGGATTGCCCATCCTAAATGGTCAGTGCGATGTTTTAGCACAAGTAAGCATTTGAATTAGCAGGTTCTTGGTCCATTGTCTGCTCCCAGTGGTGCTGGGACATCATTACAGTTAAGCGCAGCTGGAAAAACTCGGGTTTAAGGGTCCAAATCTGCCAGGGTAGACAGTCACTCACTGGGGGAAGGCATCTGGTGATTTCCTTTTGCAAAGTAGACTCCAAGGAAATAACCAAGAGGAAAACAAATACTTGTATATCCATGTGTGTCGCTGCATACTTCATAAATGTAAAACGAAACAAAACAAAAAAATCGGAAGCAGCCAAGTGTGTAACTTTGGGGGTTTGGTTAAATGGTACAGTGGTACCAGGAGGTCCTATGTAGGATCAAGAAGAGGTGATACAGATTTAAGGAGCACAGAATGCTGCCCACAGGTACCATAGCCAGGTTAAGTGATGGGACAGACACTGGGAAAAATGACTTTGATGAAACTGGATACCTTATAGACCTTGATTATGAAATTTACCAAGATTCTAGATTTACTTCCAGAAGGGCCCTTCATGATAGTCTGGTCAAATCTTCACTTCACTCATTAATTTGACAGATGATTTTTTGAGTACTTACTATAATTCAGGCCCAGAGTACTTACTATAATATGCCCAGAGAACTGGGGAAATATTGAGCATTCCAATAGTCCTGATTCTATTGGCCTTCCAGGTTTAGGGTGCATGTGTACCTTCCACATTGTTTCTCATAGCCTGTGACCACCCAATATCTGCTGGAGACCCCTGCTTTCTGAGGCCAGTGCCCCTCCACTATGGAATGTCACCAGCTGGGAGTGGAATGTGCTTCCTTCTTTCTTCCCACACTGTGAACCCAGAGGGTGGGCCCTGCCCTCTGGGTTCACAATGCACGTCCCTTCCTCCAGGTGAGGCCCATGTGTTTCAACGATGGGAATGGGTACAGCATGTAAAAGTCTGAGCCCCAGTGCTTGGCTATGTCACACCTGAGGGAAACGGTGTGCTGGGGGCTGTACCTTCTCTCCCTGGACAGTGGGTGGCCCTGCTTTCCTGTTTTGCTCCCTGGGCCCCTTGGAGTTGCCTGAGGTCTGGCAACCCATTTGGTTGATCAGTGAGGCTGGCATCCAGGGAGCTCCACATCCTCCAGATTGTTCAGTTCTTGATGACAAGAAACTGCAGTAAAGTCTGTAAAACGCTGGGCTGGGGTGAGGTAGGGAGGATGTGACTAATATTTTGGCATCATCCTATGCTAATATTTCTGCATCTCCAATCTCATTTTCTTTTACATTCTCTATCCTGAAGACCAGCATTTTCTTATCTTCTACAAGAGAGGATTCTAATTGTAGAGTACAAGGTCTGGAATTCTGTCCAGATGGCAGCACTGACCAGTGGTGGCTTTCCGGTCTCTCATAAGGAGGTTAGGAACCATCACCTAGAACACACGGAGGCCGGCCCTGACCCAGGGTACACTCGGTGTGGGCCTGTTGACAGTGCTGCACCCTTGACAGCACTTGCAATGCTTGTAGGGAACCAGTCTCCTTTTCCGGGGTTCATTGCTGCTGATCATCAACTGTGTGGTATTGGACAAATTCCTTGGGCTCTCTGAACCTTTTTTTGTAAAATGAAGAAAGCATTGGCCTCTATCTCATGAGGAATCGTAGAATATGGGAACTACTGAGTGAGATATCTGACTTTAAGCCCTTGCACACTTCCAGGGCAGTGTAAGCATGCCCAGTGTGGGTTGTTACCATCCCTCATGAGGCTATGTAAGGAGCTATCTGGAACCAGATCGAGACCCTATATTTTTTTTTTTTTGCGGTACTGGGGATTGAACTCAGGAACTTGTGCTTGCCAGGCAGGTGCTTATGCCACTGAGCTGTATCCCTGACCCCCAGACCCTGTCTTGATTGGACCAAAGTATAACAGGGTACCTTTAACAAGCCTTTTGACACTAGAATTCTGGATGAATTGTATTAGCTTTCTAAAACCTTAAAAAATTTTGCTTGCTTATTGAGAACTCTTCCATCTTTGGGGTACCCCTAAGTGCCACCCAGTCACTGCCAACTGGGTGAACACTTTGGTATATACTCTGCACCTGTCCAGATGAGCTGTACTTATTGGACACTTACACTGTGTCCAGTGTCTGCTCTTCTAAACAATGCAGTGATGAACATCCTGGATTGTTTTTAGTGTCACAGCCAGGTTGGCTCTGTTGGCTCACACTCCAAGACTCATTAAAACCTGCTACTATGAAGTCTGACTACTGTCCCGCCCACTTCAATCCCCTCCTCGAGCATCTATTGTTCTAAAGCCAAGTTTGGGACCTGACATTTATCTCTGCTTCATTTTATCTTATTAGATTCAACCCATCAGTCCAGCCTGTCTAGAACCATCTGGATCTTGTCGATGTTTTTACTGCATGCCTATGCTTTTTCCTTTTTTCTTTTTAAATCAACTACAAATTTGGTAAACAGGCCCTTTATGTTTCTGACTAAGTCATTAATAAAAAATGCTGTAGAGGTCGAAGTTGAGGGCGGAACTCTATGGCAAGCCACCAGAGACCTACTTCCAGGTTTGATCAACATGCTGTGGGTTTGGCAAATAACAAATTCTTCTAATTGAACCAGCATTCCGCTCCTATCCTCTTATAAGTTTATAATAAAGTTCATAAAACAAAGTCAGACCAGATGGTTTCAGCATCCTGGCGCAGCCAAGGGGAACCATCTTCACAAGCAGAGGTGCAGGTCCTGGATGGAGTTCCAGGCTGCCGGTGTTTCTGGGGCATGCAGCCACCTGCGCTGCTCACCACTATCTCTGAGACCCAGGCTGAGGGCTCCTTGAGGTTACTGCCCTCCCATCCATCAGGGAGAGCCCAGGAGGAATGGCTGACAGTGCCAGCTGAGCCTGAGCAGCAGCAATGTCTGAGCTGGTGGAGCTCAGCTGGGAGATATAGGACCTCTCTGTTCTGCCTCTGCGCCTCAAGCGTCACCCCATGTGAGCTCAGGGTGATGGACACCATAGCAATGGGAAGCTGCCTCCCCAGTGGCGGGGAGCTTGGCACTGAAAGGCCCTGTCAGGAAGTACCGATTTCACTTTGGGTATTCAGCTGTATGGCTCTACAAGATCAGTGTAAGTCTCTCTCCTTCTCTTAGTTTCTGTGTTGTCATCTGTTAAATGGGAATGAACCTCACTTACCGTTGAGGGGTCTGGATGTGAATTTTTTATTTTTTTCATTTATGTATTTGGTACAGAGTTTCACTATGCAGGACTTGTAATGATCCTCCTGTTTTCAGCCCCTCCAGCACTAGGATTACAGGCATGTACCACCACAGTTGGACTCATTCGCTGGCTTAGCATGTGGGGGTGGGGGGGTGGGAAGAGAGGAAGCTTAGTCTGCTGAGCTATCCCACCGGCCCTGGATGTGAGTTTAACAGTATCATATAGAGTTAGCATTTATGATATAGTGAGGAGAAACTGCCAACAATGTATTTTGTTCGGTCCCACCTTATACAAAGAAAATTTAAGTCAATTTTCAAAAATTAAGGGATTTCACTTAACACTCTAAATCCTGATTTCTCTTGAAGAATTGCAAGATTTGGGAACATTAGCCCTGTGTTCAACTTCTTGCACATGGTACAACATGGCAGGACACCCAAGGGTTCCCTGTGGAGAGGCATCGTTTCCATTTTCCACGGTCTCCACCAGTCACATAGCACATGCTCGGCATCTGTGCCTAGCCAGCTTGACCTGCTCACCTTACCAGCCTGAAACCCAGTGGCATTTGAGTTTATCACTGTGGGGTGTGGTTAAGGAGTGCTGACTTAGGGGCAGGGTTGCTCAGCCCTCATCTGACCCTCGACATTTCATTTCCATTCTTCTTCCATAAAACTGGCAGAATAGTGGGTGGTTATAAAACCTGTGACTGTTGTGGTCCTCGGTTGGCATCCTCTGGGGTTGTGCTGCCTGCTGGCTACCCATGGTGGCCTCAGTGGCGAGACCAAGCTTGGACACTCGCAGGAGTTATGGGATTCCGAATGTAAAGAAGGAGCAGGGCGAGTGTCTCACAGCCTCGGTCACAGGAGGTGTGGGAAACCATCTACAGCGAAAGAGATGAGGGATAACAGCCCATGACATTATAGGTAAAGAAATGAAGACAGAGAGAGAGAGAGAGAGAGAGAGAGAGAGAGAGAGAGAGAGAGAGAGACAGACAGACAGAGAGAGAGAGAAGAAAAGAAATGCAGGTGGGGGAGAAAATATCTCCTCCTCATTTTCCCACCCCCTTTTTCCTCAGAGCTTTAAGAGCTCTACTATGTGGATTTTCTGGGAAACAAGAACCTGTGGGACTCAGGGAGCCAAGAATTCCTGGGGAAGGGTGACCTCACTGGACCTCAGGTAGGAAGCAGCCTGGCAACTGGAGTAGCTCGGTGTGATACTTACTGGGTGGAGCTAATCAATCCTTCTGCCTGCCCTGGGACTGAAAGCACCAGGCTAGTAAACAAGCTGGCTTCTGTCTACAAAGTTTTGGCCTGGAGCTCAGGCCTGTTGTACACATTTGTAACAATCTTGGCTGTGCGCATTCCACAGATTTTAAAGCTGTCGCCCATCTGTTTCCACCCACTGCTCCAGGGCTCCCTTATCTGGGGAGGGGGGCACTAATGACTTCATTGGGAGCAGCTGTTGGAGATGCAAAGCTCTGAGGTCTGACTGCTGTGTAGGCCTTGCCCACTTTGGTGGGGCCAAGAACTGAATGCTACTTGATTTGTCTTTCTCTCTTTAGGGGGTAAAGGCCACCAGATCTGAACTCCTGATCTCAACATTTCTCTGGAAATGTACTCAGTGCTGTCTTTCTTTCTGCATCAGAGTCCAGTGGTTCAGATTAGTGTTCATGAGCTCCTATTGTGTGCTGGTGCTCAGTGGGTGAGCTTATGTGCAGAAGTTGAGAATCCTCACTTCCTCCCAAGTCTATCTTCCTTGCCTCTCCTTTCAAAGCAACTGAGCATGCTGTGCTGTAGATCAGGGCTTGCTTATCCAAAGCCTCTTAGCCAAATCCAGTCTGCCACTTGTTTTTTTTTTTTTTTTTTTGTGGGGCCGGGGTTCAAACTCACGACATTGCACTTGCCAGCCAGGCACTTGTGCCGCGGAGCTATCTCCCCAGCCCTTAAATTTTACTCTTTTTTTTGCGGCACTGGGGATTGAACTCAGGCTATTGCACTTGCCAGGCAAGTGCTTATTCTACTGAGCTATTTCCCTGGCCCCTGCCACTTGTTTTTGTCAATTAAGTTTTACTGGGACATGGCCACTTTTATTCACACATCGTCTGTGATAGCTTTTGTACTGTAGTGGAGATTGGGTAGACAGTGTGGCCTGCAAACGTGGAAGGTTCACTGTTTGGCCCTTTGCAGAGCAAGTTTGTGCATCCTGCCTCTAGGTCCTCTGCCCTCCTGCCTCCCTCACCTCCAGGAAGTCATGCAGTAAAATATCTTCCATTTCCACAATTCCTTTCTCCTTGGCCCAGGCCCTGTGCGCCTGTATTCTGTAAGAGTTCCCTCTTTCTTCATTGCCAGGCATCTTGAAGGAGTGTCATGTCTGTACTTACTGTCTCCACTGCCACCCTCCGAGCTCCCAAATTGAAGAGGGCATCTGTCTTCCCAAGATGGCCACCATGACGGGGCCTGGGAGTGGTGGGAGGGACATGCCAGGCCTCTGAGATGGCACTGCTCTGAAACTGTGTCTCTGCAGCCCTGCCCCCCACAATGCTTGTTTCCCATTGGCTATGTTGACTGGTGATGTAAATTAGATCTGAGAGTCAGACAAATCTTGAGGTGACTGCCATTTGCTGGATGAATAACCTTGAGTGCACCTTGTGCCATGGACCCTCCTGGTGCTCTCCTCTCCTCAGGAGTGTGCACTACCTTGCCCTGGGATCCTTGTGACTATGTGAACCTGCCTGGCCTCAGTTTCAACGACCCTCTCTCGCCTTTCTTCCCTCTTCTTTTGCTGTGTTGTGAGATACCCCCTCCTCCGGGGACTGCTGCAGGACCAGAGAGACTGGGTGGTACCGAGTAGAGTGACTCAGGAGTTGAGAGCTACAGAGCTCCTGCGTGTGCCATTCCCCGAAGTGTGGTCCCTTTTTGCAGTGGGGGCAGAGGATGGGTGGGCTCAGCTGCCCTTGGACTGCAGAAGGTGGCATCCGTGAGCACCAAGGTACCCGACAGGCACAGGTGCTGGGCCTGCTGGAGAAGGCCAGGCTGGTTGCTATGGAGAGAGAAATGTTATGCGGTTAACTTGTTTGACTGGCGGCCTTGAGAAATACCTATGTCCCTGTGGGGCCTCAGAGCCATCCATCATTCAGAAAGGCTCCTTTCACGAGGAGGGTTATCTATTTGGCTAATAAAACCGCAGTCACAATCCCTTACACACAGACAGCCTTTCCTGTGTACACATTTTATGGAGCCCTCTTCAGTTTATAAGGCGCCCGAGGCTTCACTCTATTCAACGCGATCTCTGTTTCGGTGAAAGGCATTTGGGCGCAAGCTGTGTGCCCGGCCTGGAGGGGCGAGAGACGCGTCACTCCTGCCCTTGCTGTGAGAGTTTAGGATCCTGGGCAAGGATGAACGCGGCCTTGACTTCTCCAGAGGGGGGATGATGCGGCAGGGTTCTGAGCTGGAGCGGGAGGTGGGTGGCTGTGGCTTTGGGGTGGGAGGAGGATTACCCCTGTCTGAGATGGGAGAGGAGGAAGCAAAGGAGGGTGGAGCTACGGGGCGTGGGGTGTGGGGTGGAAAGTAACAGTTATGCTTCTGCTTTCACGCAGGCACCGGGCCAGGCTTCTGGCGTACACTGACTCATTGATCACGACAGCAGAATTCTTTCAGTGGCTAGTGACAGAACCACAATGTAACCAGCTGAGACAAAAGGATGATTATTGTCTCAGGTGTCCGCAGTACAGGCAGGGCTGTATTGGCCGGCCCTTAGGAGCCACCTTTTCATGCCACGTAGGAAAAGGCCAACAGTTGCTCCCAGTCTCCCTGCCCCAGTGTACCTAGTAGAAGTCTGCCTTTTTCCGGGCGGCGCGTATTGGTCAGCTCTCCCACTGCAGGGACAAAATACCCGACACCAGCATCTTGACGCAGGAGAGGTTTAGTGTGACTGGTGATTTCAGCCTATGGTTGGCTCCAGAACCCTGTTTTCGTGGTTTCCTTGTATTCATACAAAGAAATCTGATCATTCCACTGCGTCCCAGGCATTGTTGTACCACTTGGCAGGTTACAACGATCAAGACTCAGTTGCTGGGCTCTTAGAGCATCCTATTTTGGGAAAGAGAAAGGAATAAGCAAAATAATGTCAGAAAGAGAAAATAAAAGAGGAATAACATAAGGAGATCAGAAAGCTCGGAGGCAAATACTGGTTTTTGGTGGAAGTGCGAATTTTACTGGAATCAGTTTAAGTAAGAACTGCATTGATGTCTCCGTGTGTGTGTGTGTGTGTGTGTGTGTGTGTGTGTGTATGTGGTGTGTGTGTGTGTGTGTGTGTGTGTGGTGTCAAACCAGGAAATGGCAGGGGGAATAGCAGGCATAAGGTTCCTGAGGTAGAGATGAGCTTGGTGTTAGGGGGTTAGCTACAAGGTAACATGGCAGGAGCAGTGTGAGGCAGGTTAGGAGGGCGTGCCAGATGGAGTCTGAATAGACAGCTTCAGGCCATGGAAAGCCTCTTCTTACAGCTGTGGTTTTGATTCTGTTCTAGGTGATAAGATCAGTATCTTGAGTTGATGACCTTCTTAAAGGGAAAGAAATTGAGCCACAGTGAAGTAAAGGTGACTTCTCCAAGAAGGAAGGTCTTTCATGGCAAAGTCGTCTTCGTGAAGCCAACCTCATTTCCTTTCTTCCACATCATGTGTTTTTCTTTTGTTAGCTTTGAAAAATGAGAAGGGACCAGGCAGTAGTTTGTGACCCCTTGTCACCAGAGCAGTGATAGACGGCCTTCTGAGAGGGAGGGAGTTGAGAGGTCTGGGCCCCTGTGGAGCAGCAGAGCAGTGGCCAAACCTGAGCAGCCAGGAGGTTTGTGGGGCGGAAGGGAGAGTGTGGAAGTGGAAGGATGCATTTCTGGTGGAGTCATCGGCAGGATGACTTGACTTCCTCCAGCAGAGCTTGGCAATTGGCTGGCCTAGGGTGGGAGTGGAAAAATGGGAGGATCCATGAGAGAAGGGTGGGCTGGGCTGTAGGGTCTGGAGTAGCACAGTGTGCTGGAGAGGTGTGGTGGAAATGACTTACATATATTCAACTATGTGTTCTGTTTTCCTTTGGGCTGACTCAATACAGTGCTCCCTTTTCATTTTCTGCAAGGTGACCATTTACATGTTTATTTCATTGCATTTGAGTTTGATCCACTGATAGGATCTTACAGAAATAGTGTGCTATGGGTTGAGCTGTATCCCTCTAAAATCCATGTGTGGAAGTCATAAACACCCACGACTCAGAATGGGAATAGGGTCTCTAAAGAGATAAGTAAGCTAAAATGGGGTCATTGCACTGGAGCTTGATCCTATGTGTCTGCTGTGCTGGAAAGAAGAAATTCAGACCCATGGAGAGATAGCAGAAGGACGAGCATGAAGAGAGGCACCAGCTCGGGTGAAGGAGGGAGGCCTCAGAAGAGACCACCAGTGCTGGCACCTCGAGCTGGGACTTCTACCTACCAGAACTGTGGGAAAATGTATTTCTCTTGCTGAAGTCGCCCAGTCTGCGGCATTTGTGTTGGCAACCTCAGTGGTCTAACACAATTGTGATCCAAATGTTTACTTTTTGGTCAGATCACAATTAACGCTTGAGCTTAACTCCGGGCCCATGGCACTGCCCAACCTGATCTTTCATCCACATCCTCCTCGTTCAAGCCACACTCCTTTTAGGTTTCCTTCTGCCTAGAACATCCTCTGTCCCCTTTCTTGATGTAGGTAAGTCCTCATTCTTTGGCCATCTCAGGCCATTCTTTCTTCCTGAGGAAGGTTTTCTGGAACCATCACACTGCCTTTTCCCAGCTCTTCTGGAGATATGTTGCTTTAGGTGACTCCTTTGGGGGTAGATCCTAGAACAGAAAATCATGTGCAGGAAGTTCACTGGGGAGCACCCTTGAGGACCAACCCCCGGGGGAGAGGGGTGAGGTGAAGATGGGAATGGGGAGGTGGAACTGTTGAACCTCTATAATGTAATGAAGCACAAAGTTAACCCTGCAAGCAGCTAGAGTTGGAATGGCCCAAGGGGACTGCCTAGACCAGTCAGTAGAGGTGGGACAGTTGCTTGGTAGCTGAGGTCGAGTGTGAGGGAAGACTCAGGTGAGAGCTATTAGCAGTCATACTCATGAATAAGTGCCGTGGCCCGGGGAGAGCTGGGGTGGAGGAGTGCTACAGTATCTTCTACACATGTGCTCACCTTTCCTTCCTCACACACTCAACTGGTTGGTCTTTCTGTGATGAGTGTGCTACTTTTACCTTCTCTACTAGGTTTAAAAGAGACCTTGACAATAAAGGCAATGTTTCCTTGGGAAAGGAACATGGTGGACCCATGGTGGGTGGGAAGGGAAGGACAGGGACATTGGGGAACTTAGGAAGAAATGCTTAAATGTCTAGAGAAGCCTTGACAGTGGCCATTACTGCAGGAGAAAATGGAAAGGAGGGAGAGGGGGATGTTAGCGCATTTACTGCCTGCTGTGTGCCAAGCGCTTCCCTGTTTAATCCTTATATCAGCCCTGGGACCAAGGATTGCTGCAGCTTGAAAAAGGTTGATGAGAGGTCAGACATCTTGCAAAGGAGGCTGAATGACTGGCTGCTAAGAGGCCTCTGAAGCCTGGCATGGAGTTTGTGAATTTATCGCTGAATAAATGTGGCAAGCCCTGGCTCCTTGGGCTCCCTTGTCTCAGCTCCAGGCTAGGAATATGCTTTTGGTTCACATAATCTTTTGCCAGCTGATTTAGTAAACTGGATTTCTGCTTGCTCAATGACCATCACCTCTCAGCCTTACTTTTCTGTGACCATACCCTGGCCACCGCAACAGGCACTCAGGGTCCTCTTTGGGCACAGTCGCTGGCCATCTCTTGGTTCGTGCCAGCAGTTGGCACATCTTGTCGTTCAGTTTTGTTAACCTCGCTCGCAGAGGGTAGGAGCTCTGCCATCCCACGCTGTGGTACTGGCACAGAGGGCACTGTTTTGTTTTCACTGCTTTGATGATAAGGGACTGAAGCTCAGAGAGGTTAAGTTACTGGCTCAGTAGAGCTACAGGTGGGTGCTAAATCTTCTGGCTCCCAAGATAGGGAGTGGAGGATGGACGTAGGGTTAGAAGACCAGAGTTGCACCACCTGAAGTAATGGGGAGCTCTGTGCAGAAATGTTTTCTGGTCTTGTTCTTAGGGTCTCCCAGCACTGGAGGAGGGGCCATTGTAGTCAGTTCCACCAAGAGCCTTTGCATCCTTTGAGCCTTAGGCATGTTTGGCCTGAGCTGAACAACTGCTCCAGTGAGTTCTGGGAGCTGAGAGCTCTAGGGTGGCCTCAGTGGGAATTGGCTAGTGCTGAGGCCTATGGTGGAGTAGGTTGAGTGTGTGTGTGTGTGTGTGTGTGTGTGTGTGTGTGTGTAGGCTGAAATCCAACTTATCAACCTTTGTACCCTGCTTTAGAACTGCCACCGCCTGATGGAAAGAGGTCCTTCTCCCTAACTGAGGGAGTCTTCCTACCCTGCCCAGGAGCCTATTCCTAATTCCTGAAAAGCTTTTTGGTGTGGCTGAGGCACTCCCAATATCCTTGTTTTGCCTTTGCTTCTCTGAGATAGGGTCTTGCTATGAAGGCTGGCCTTGAACTTGGAGCAATCCTCCTGCCTTCACCTCTCCCAGGGCTGGGATTACAGAGGTGTGCCACTACCTGGCTCTGGTTGTCCTTGTTCCTTTGTATATCCCAGCTCACTTTCAGGGGTGTAGGCCCACATTTAGGTAGTGGATGGTGCCTGTTGTGGGGTCAACAGTCTGGGTACTTCTGTGACCCAGGCATTTGTAGCAGTTGATCCCAGAAGGCAGTTGAGTGGGTTGTGAACAGAATGAGCTGCAGATGCCTCTGTGTCCCCAGCTTTCTGGAAAGCCCTCTAGGCAGCTGGTACAAGGTCAAATACTTCTGTGCTGTGAATCTCTGAAGGGGTATTTGTTCCGGGAAGGGAATTACATTTCAATTTGATTTAATTCAATGAGAATGACACCAAATTGATCAGCTGGTAAAATGCCATTTGATGGGCAGATTTGCTCTTTCCAAGTCAATAGGAACTACCAGAAAAATTAGTCTTGCTTTTTTAGACAGAAGTGAAAGTCTTACACATTTCTTTTGCCTTTTAAAAGGGGCTCAAGGCCGGGCGTGGTGGTGCACACCTGTAATCTCAGTACTTAGGAGGCTGAGGCAGGAGGATCAGTGCGAGTTCGAGATCAGCCTGGGCTACAAAAGTGAGCTCAAGGCCAGCCTGAACTTCATAACAAGACCCTGTCTCGAAAAGATAAAATAAATAAATAAATAAATAAATAAATAAATATAAGGGGCCGGGGAGATAGCTCAGTGGCACAAGTACCTGCCTGGCAAGTGCAAGGTCGTGAGTTCGAACCCCGGTCCTGCCAAAAAAAAATAAAAATAAATAAGTAAATAAAAATAATAAAAATAAAAGGGGCTCAAATGCCCCACAGGTAGAGAGCCTTTTCCTGACAGCCAGGGACTTGAGCAAAGTGATTAATTACCAAAAATCCCGGGGACACAATGCCACCTCTGTATCAGTATGTATACATGCCAGGTCTGCCTCTTCACACTAGAACTTTGTGTGGTCTCAAGAAATTTCTCAGATTTTTGAGAGCTTGTCATCTGTGAAATGGGCTTGCTTGGCTCACTGCTGGGCCCCTCCTTTTGGACTAGCAACATGAACGACAGTTACAACACCTAATAAACATTGACACTGTCCCCACAGACATAATCGTTATCGTTTTTGAGCACCACATGGGCTAGGCACCCCTGAAAACTTAACATAATCTTCATCATAATTCTACCAGGCGGATGAGATCAAGATGGTTCTACCAGGCGAATGAAATTCTCCTCCTTCCCCTTCCCCTTCTTCTCCTTCTCCTCTCCTTCTTCTTCTTGTGGTACTAGGGATTGAATCCAGGGTGCCACTGAGCTACAACCTCAGCTCTTTAAAAAAAAAAAAATTAAAGAGAATAAAAAATAGTAAAACAGTACAGAATTTCACTAAACAAAAATAATAGGAATTCAATAATAATTGTTATATTGCATGAATTGCATGAAGTTGCTGTCAAATTAGTTGTTTAGGTGCAATTTTTTTACACTGTAGATTGAACTCAGCACCTTGTGCTTTCCAGGTAGACAATTACGTGGCTGAGATATATCCCAAATTAGTTGTTTAGATTATCAGATATAAGCATGCAAAATTAATTTAAAAGTTATAAAAAATTAATAAGGAAGAAAAAAATTAAGCATCAACTCCTTTTAATAGACCAGCAGAAACCATCAGTATAATTGTCCAAACATATACATGCATATATCTTTTTTTTCCTTCCTTCCTTCCTTCCTTCCTTCCTTCCTTCCTGCCTCTGGTCCTTTCTTCCTTTTCCTCATCCTTCCTTTCTTCATGTTCCTTCTTTTGGAACAGATTCTTTGCCTCTCACAATAACCATTGTACCATTCAGGTTTTATTTACTCTTTCAGGTTTTTACACTAGGGAGACAATATGGTGTTTTCACAAGTGGGTCTGATTTATTTTACTTATGAATCTGGTCTCTAGCTGTATCCAGTTACCTATAAAAAGCCTTGAGTTTATCTTTCTTTATAGTTCAGTAGTACTCCATTGTATAAAAATATCACATCTTTTCTATCTATTTCATAGTTGATGAACATTTGGGTTCTTTCCAAGATTTAGCTATGGCAAATTGTGCTGCTATAAACATGGGTGTACATACATCACTATAAATCACTGTGCTATGATGTTTTCAGCTCATTTGGAAAGATGCCTAGGAGGAAGATAGCTGGGTTGAGTGGAACTTCTAATCCCCTTTTGAGGAATCACCACACTGATTTCCATCGTGGTTGTACCAGTCTATATTCTCAACTTTTTTTTTTAAAGAGTAGAATTAATATTTTATTGTTATTTATAATCAAATGGCAGTTGGATATGTAGTTTCCATACTTATTTTCTTGCCAATTAAAAAAAATAAAAGTTTTAAACAACTAATAGTTAGGTTCTTCGAAAACACAGTTAGACTAGCTCATTGATGGTGGCTTCAAGCTTCTCCTTATTAGCACCAGAAAACTCACCCACCTTCTCACCCTTTTTAAAAAACTGGAAGATTGGTGTGCACTTGAGTTCACATTCTGAAGCAACACCCTGACAGTCATCCACGTCTACCTCAAGGAACACCACACTGGAAAATTTTTCACACAGGAAATGAATGAAAGGCTTGATCATTTTGCAAGGCCCACACCACATAGCTGAGAAATCAGCTGCTACAAGTTTATCTCCTGCAGTAGTCAGGGCTTCCTGAAAGGCTTCTTTGCTTTCGATCTGCTGCACCATGCTGGCTGCTGGGGCCTGACGAGCTACTGAAGCAAACGATGGAAGTGAAAGGAAGGAGTGGGACGTAGCTCCTATTCCCAACTCAGCATTAGCATCCGTTGAGGCAGCCTGCTTAGTCCCCTGCCTCCCTTCAGCAGTCCCCTTTTGCTTTCTCACCAGTCCCTGGTGAACACCATCATACTTTCTGTCTCTGAATTTGTTTTCTCTAGGCACTTCATACACCTGGAACCATACAGTATTTGTCCTTTCACGGCTGGCTTCTGTCACTTAGCACAGTGTCCTTCAGGTTCATCCCTGTTGTAGCAGGTGTCAGGACAGTTTTCTTTCTTTCTTTCTTTCTTTCTTTCTTTCTCTCTCTCTCTCTCTCTCTCTCTCTCTCTCTCTCTCTCTCTCTCTCT